>JAKRZM010001242.1:92886-139560 GCA_036379175.1 Heliconius cydno galanthus
CAAACAAACAAACAAACAAACAAACAAACAAACAAACAAACTCTTCCGCTTTATTATATTAGTATAGATTAGATAGCAGCCAACACAGCCAACACAGCCAGCATCACATTGGCATAAATACATACATATTATGTATGTACCTACCTACTTTTTTATTTACAATTTTAATTTTTCCAGCGTACCTGTACCTGTAAAGGTACGTAAAGGTTGTAGATTCGAATCTTCCTATATGAATTGGGCGTTCAACAAAACAAAATTTTACCTTTATAATATTAGTATAGATTATTAAGTTTTATATTCTAAATAAAAATAAGTTCATGAAACGATGTTATATTTTAATAATTAAAGTCGGGCTTGGTGAGCGAAACGATCAGGAGGGGAAGCTCCCTTGTTTTTAAATTATAAAAATATCTTTTATAGTTTTATTTCTTTAAAACATCAAAATCATTTTAGTGTTAAGATTCGTATTCCACTTTCAGCTCTCATTAATTGGTAAATATTAGGGGCAGTTCGTTGAAAATAAAAGTCGTTTTATAAAAACAGAATATTATATATTTTTCAACTCATCACAACGTCGCATAGAAAGTTAAAATACTACTTTTACATACATACGTAAATAAATGGATTGGATTGCTTAAAAAATTTTTTACAAAGCACTTGTCATTTTTACCGTATTATACAGATATTATAATAATAACATTTGGCATTTTGAGTATATTTAACGAAGTGTAAAGTAATATATTTTTTTATTATAAGCATATTAGAACTAATTTCATTGAGAGATCCACTAAGTACCTAATATAGAATTGCTTAATTTACGACTTCTGAGTTTATTTTAGCTTCACGCTGTATCCCGCATATACCAGAATAGGCAGAAGGAACCTGGGAACCAGATGTTAAAACGCTTCCCATTAAATTGATATCTCCGAATTTTCAACTCAATGCATGTGGAGTGTAACTCAAGTAGTGGAACTCAACCGAGCGGGTTACCTCGTTACCAGAGCGCAAATATGAAAATGTTAAATATATCGTTGCCCTGAGTGGGAATCGAACACATAACCCTTTACAGTCACACGCTTGTGCCCCTGCGTCACCACGGATTTCTGAGTATTTTATTTAAATAAGAAAATAAATATAGAATTTTTACTTTACAACATCGGGTTGTAGTGGAGAAGCTACAATGAAGTCCCGGCATTTTTTATATTTTTTGAAAAGTCTTTAAAGTCAGTTAACAACAATAAATAATATTTTGATATTCTCTATAATAATTTCATATTTACATTATAATCTTAATATTTAGAACGGATTTAGATTTTTTAATACTTATAATAATAATAATAATAATATATTTTATATTATAACTTTTAGCTGCTAATATTTTGTAGCAAGTTCATAATTTAACGAAGACTTATTTAGTAGATAAGTATCTTAGTAGTATTGTTTCTATAATACAGTATATTAATATTGCACTATATTTGTTTGATTGTTTGTATTTATAATAGAAAAGAACTCTATATATTTTATATTATTATTTAAAAGTAAGAAGAGTAATTTATTATAATGCTATTTTTTATATGAAAATAATCTTGGTTTGAACCCATTAAATTAAAGTATCACTAATGTCTGTTTTATTTGAAATTTAAACTCTAAAAACATATTAAATTTTACTACAAAAGTGGTAATTTTCGTTTACAAACTCATGTTTGTATCTATTTTTTTACTAACTTATTAATTTTAGCTATTTGCTTATGTAATTATTAAAGCAGTTTCTAACTTTACAAGATTCATCTATAATTACAAATTAAACTTAAATTATATAATATATTCTTATAATTATTCACACACACACATTCATTATATAATTTATTATTATTTTTCTACATTTATTTTATATTACAATACAATTTTACATTTTCATATATAATATTCTACTTAAATCGTTATTTCACACTAATTGAGCAAATTAAATGCAATTAATAAAAACAATTGAACTATATTAATTAGTTGTTGTTATTTATAAAAAAATCTTATGTGAAAAGAAAAAAAATACAAAATATGCATTTCAGAAAATATTTTGGGTTGAGACAGAAATTGAAAATTTATTGAAGTATGACACTCCGTTCTCTATTTTATATTTTATTTCGTTCTTCGTTCTATATTTTATAAAAATAATAATTTAAATTATTCTCTAGACTTATTGCATTCCTAAATGAAGTAGTAGTGAACATTATAAAATTATGTTAACTTTGTAAACTCAAAACTTTACTTTAAAAAAATGTTTGTAACTTTTGTTATTATAAATATGGTATATTTTCATATACGAGTATATGATATATTTATAATGATAAAAGATACTTAGTGACATTGTAGGTTCTTGTCATTCTGCACTACTATTAATAAATAAATAACTACATAAACATTATGATATGAGTTCTACTATTAATACTACCTTATCAAATCGCATCGTGCATTATTACTTCGTGGATATTTCATGTATTTATAATTTTAACACCCAGAGACGCTAATTAGCGTTTAACTCACTATAAATTTGTACAAAAATGACTTATTTGTAATATTACAGGAGAAGAAGAAGAAGCAAGAAGAAGAAGAAATCAAGATTCTCAGTCAACGCAACCAAAATAGAGCAAAGAGCATGAATGGATCATTTACTCTACATTTCCACTGCGTAAGCAAAACCTACAGGGTATTTCCTGATTTCACTTACGAAATTTGGCACGAAGTTAGATCTTCTTACAATTTCAATAAAGAAAAATTAAAAAAAAAATATAGGTATTTCATAGAAAAACATCATTATAAACATATTTATAGTTCATTTCATAAAAAATGAGTGCTTACATCCGCAAACTTAGGTGTATCGACTTATATGCGTTTTACTTCTCGTTGGTCTATAATCAAAATATTGCTACGGAATACTCAGTCCGACTCGCATTTGACTGGTTTTTTAATGCGTTGTTACATCAAATGAGCAATATGTGAAAATAAAAGAAAAGATTTAAGGCAAATTAAATGCTAATTGTCATCTATGGGTGTAGCTATGTCCATTTGAATAATCCTAAACAATTTTTACATAATACTAAGTATTTTACAATTATTTGAGGCCGCAAACATTATTGAAGTCCACGCACTCAATAGCTAAGTGATATTTTACATTTGTACTAATAGCTATATATAAATATATATTAAAAATATTTTCTACCTAAAAGAACAGAAGGCGGCGTTAGGTTCTGCCAAGGAGTAACATAGAAAAAAAAGAGAATTATCAAACTATAATTTTATTAAAACGATAATTAATCAACTAATGTGAATGAAAAAAAATGGACGGAAAAGGCTAATCCATCGACGTAATGATCGATCGAAAAGTATTATTGCCATAATTTTTTTTTAATTTTCTTTATATAAAACATTTTTTGTTTCTAAAATCGAGACTTATAAATAATTTAAATGGCTATACGGAAATAATAAACTATTTACATACGCTTATTTAGCTCTTAAGAAAAATATTCGAAATTCACAAAACAGTTAAATTATTGTATAAACATAAATTATAATCACAACCTTTAAATTAAAATATCATTTATATTGGCATTCGATTTGAACTTCTGTACAAAATTGGTTTTAGGTATTAGGTATATTTATATAATATATTCTAATTTCTAATAGAGCAATCTATTCAAGAACTTATATCGCCTAATCATTTTTTTTTTAGAATCATTATTATTTTATACAATACAATATGTAAGTTAATTACTTTGATATCATTATTCAATGATAAATCATTAGTAATATATTAATAATACATGTCTTTTAGTTTAATACTGATAAGGAGACTAGAATGAGCAAGCTTATTTATTTAGTCAATAAATTATTGTTTATACTTTTGTTTTTTTTTATTATTATAATTATGATATGCTAATATTCTACAAGTTAGACACTAAAATATCACTTTAATATATTTGGCCGTTTATTAGATCTCTCAAAAGTCTTGAATAGAAACTGTTTCGTTGTAGAACTATTCCACTTCAACATACCAATACGTTATTCAATATTGAAATCACGTTATATAACAACCCTCTAAGCACAAACCACTTTTAGTTCATTTCAAGGTAAATACAAGATTTTTTTTATAGAGATCTATTGCGTGAAAACGACCAAATATTCCACGGGCTAGGTGCTACATTTTAGTATTTTCCGGAAAGCCTTTCTGAATTCCGGATTGAAAATGGTGTAAATGACAGGGTTTAAGAAGGAATTGATGTAACCAAGCCACGTATTGAACATAAATACGGTGACTCCAGGAGAAAATTGAAGGCCGAGCTTGCCACAAATTGCGTCTAGTACGTTACACGTGAAGAATGGCGTCCAGCAGAAGAGGAAAACACCTGTAAAAATATTGTAGTTAGTAAATAAATTAAATATATTTACATTTTTAAGTTAGTTACCATTTTATTATTTAGTATCATCGTAAATAGAAGTTTTAAGACAGCTTGTTCCCTTTCAGACAGATACTACCGTTCCCATTTTCAGCTAATATTTTGTTTCTTTATTTTTACGTATTAATGTCAATGCGAGGGCAATTGGATGATAATCAATCAACTTGGGTTCAAAAACTGCTATTTATGAATATTTATATAAAATTTAATTACATTTATAATACTAAAACTATAAATTACACAAAAATTTACATACGTAACATAAAATACAAAGTTTCGCAATCATTATTTTTTCGAGCAATGCCTTACTCGATAGATAAAGTCACAAAATAAATCCTCAATTTCCTGCCAAGCACAAACTTTATACAGTAGTTAGTAAGTCGAATAATAAAGGATATTCACTGAATTTCCACCTTCGTTTTCGCGTTTTTAGATAACTCCTAAGCAACTAAGTTTTAACAAGTTCGTGCGAAAGGTGAGCCATTTGGCGAAGTTCGGTAAATTTAGTATCGCCCGTTTTTTTGGAACTAAGACCACCGAATTTATTGTAGGCAAATATTTTGTTGTAAAAATAGGATTTTCAGATAGCTATAGCTTATATTAACGTTATAAGATATAGATTTTTATTTGACGTAGTACTGATGTGGAGAGAGCATAAAGATTCTATTCTCCAGTTTTACCAATTTTAGTGTTATAGCTTTATGGGAGGGTCACTTACCTAAAACAATAGCCAGTGTCTTAGTGGCTTTTCTTTCTTTTTTGGCGGACGATTTTTCTCTTTTCTTTTTACTCGCTTTATTCGCTTTATAGATAGTGAACCTGGCTGTTGCTGCGCTAGCTTTCCGTTCCTTTTTACAAGATGATCCGTCTCGTATATCGTAGTGACTTGAGCCAAGATCGTCGTCGGATCGGAATGCAATTGATGCGTTTCTGTAGAAATGTAACTTTGTGAAATGATTTTAATTTTAAGTTTAAAATAAAAAAGAAACGAAAATCGAAATGGTTGTAGGCTCTTAATGGGAGAATTAATTACTTTAATTTTCTCGTCTTGGTGACAAGCTAAAACGTGGCGTTGAGTTACACCAGTAAAAAATAATAATTCAATCTGACTAACGAAGATGTTTATGAGACCAAAAGCCATTTGAAGCAAAAATTATTTAGTTTATATAAATAGTTTATTCATTTATTAAACTAAGTAAAGCAACAGACTATATTTAAAAATGACCTTTACTGAAAATTCTATATTCTTATAGATTTTAGGAATCGGATATCTCGTATAGGTTATAAAGCTCTTTTTAATTGTTATTTAAATTTAGCTCATTATCAGTACCTTGAATCTGAATCCATTTTTCTGCCGTTCTTCTTCCACCTCTCACATCCCATGTTCTTTAATACAGTGGCATCCTTCATAGATGGTGAGCCGGGTGGTGACACATGTTCTTTCACTGTGTCCTCCAGATTTGACGGCGCATATCCAGAATCATTGTTCCCATTAGGATCTTGCATAGGTTGGGATTTAATAATTCGCTTTGGAGTTCTGTATAAAAAAGATTAAGCAATTGATGAAGTAATTTTGTTAAAATACTCTAAATCGACATATTATTTTTATTTAAGAACCTATTGAAATAAAACAAACACTAAATGTTAATGTAAGTTTGTCTAAATACTATATTGAAAATTGCATAAATCGGTGTTGCATGTTTCTGAGATTAGCGTGCACAAGCGCACAAACAAACAGACAAGTAGATAAACAGATCGTTTTTCCTTATATCTTCCATGTACTAATAACGACCAGTTACAATTTTATTATGTAAAGATATAAGTGATATTAATAGTTTAAATTTTGTAGATAATGTTCCTGAAGAATAGCAATGAAAGTGAAGAAAAGAAAATGGATTTAAATTTATAACTCATAAAATAAACTTTATTACGAATTCTAAAGAAAACATATATATATATAAAATATTTCAAGTACCACTATAAACTTACTTTGTTTTGCTATCAGTGACAGATGCCAGCATAAACTCTGTAGACTTATCGTTAGGTATAACGTGACATTCGTCCGCATCTGCCTCCAAATCCACTGAGCGTTTGTCGAAACTGAAAAGGCGAACGTCTTTATTTATTTATATTATTTACTTATATATATTTATGTACTTACTAAACTGAGATAAAAATATTTCCTGTATTTCTCTTTGTAATGTTTATTTTGTGCCTGGGTTTTAGTGCAATGGTTGTGGGTTCAATTGCTATTGGTTGAATGAAATTTATTATTATGATTCCCATTCAGGAAAGTGAAATACATTTCCTCGCTCTTGTAAATAGGCAAAGCGTCACTCAACAGGCAATGCCTCGAGAATTTGGCGGTAACTGGGGAACAAAAGTTCCTTAACGAGAACGGAGTGTCTTAACACTAGGTTTTCTCTGCCTACTCTGCTATGTACGGGATACAGCGTGAAGCTCAATATGTAATGTCTCAAAATAGAGAAAATAGCGGAGAACAGATTATTTTGGTACTAGGTTCTCTCTGATAGTTCGGTCATGTAAAAAAAAATACAAATAAATTCCTTAATTTTTTCGAATAATTCTACCTAACTTCTCTGACTTTTGCATTAAAACATACATTTGGTTACGAATAGACTAATAACAACTGTAAACGCAAGATTAAAAAAATGCTTTAAACAAAATAATGTTTCATTATTATTTACTATGAAATAACAAATTAATTAATTATTCTCAGATAATTACACGATTTACGCTCCTATACTGCTTGCTCTCTTGTATCGAGATTCCACTAGAAATTAATTAGCGCGATGTACCGAGTAAATGTTATTATTGAAATGAATTATTATCTGGCACAGTACGCGTGTGACTGGAAGCGTGATAGTTGAGGGCTCGATTCCCACTTGATGGCTTACCCCTCAAGTGGGAATCTTCTCATTCTGGTGACGAAACAAAGCGCGGTGTTGAGAATGGGTCGAGAATTTGGCCGAAAATGGGGACCGGAAGTGTCGTAATGGGAGCAGAGTGTCGTAATATTAGGTTCCCCGTTCCCTTTGCCTGTGCCCTGCTCTACCCTGCTATGTACGGGATACAGAGTAAAACTAAAAATTGTGACGCAGTCGGACAGAGTAATGATTATATTTTAAATATTTTCATTCTTGGTCTACCACCATACGAGATATATTTGTCTGGTGTTGGTACCCTACCCTGCTATGAATAAACGTCTGAAGCTTTTAAAATGTAAAATTATACAGCAATATATCTTCGTTTTCATCATCATAAATCTATTTTATTCGCTGATTCACTAAAACTAATTACAAATATAAATTCAGGCTCACTTATAACGAATTCTAATTCAGCTAGCATTTATATTACATGGAAATGTTTCCCGTCTGTCAGTTAAATTTAAAGTAGTTCTCATAAGTATCTTGATGTAGTAATTACATTAAGATTTGATGATACTTTGGCTAAAATGAGTAGAAACTTATGAAACTTAAATTTTGGATCATTTAGTAAATTATTATAATAATTTAGCTATAAATATTAGATTAATTTGTATGTACGTCATTAATGCTCATCTACGTGGTACATTTAGCAAATAATTTACTGCATAATTGCCTGCTAACTTTGGATTGGATTCAATTTGGATTTTGGTTTTTGCTTAAAATGTTAGCTTCATCCTAGACATCTCAATGTATATGGAAATACTGTTTTAAATATTTTGATTACGTCTTCTGTAATATTTCAAAACGTACAAATACATATTCCAGAATTCGGCGGAAAATGGGGAACGGAGTGTTGGTATAAGGCGGGATACAACATGAAACAGATTTTTTAACAAATACATAGTTGTTTTACCAATGAGTTAAATAATTAACTTGTTTAAGGAATAATCCACAATTGTTTCGTATATAATTAGACGATATGCCAAATATCCTGTAAGTAAGTAATACCTGTCCTCGTGGTCCTCTTCATTACTACCAGATCCAGTATTAGTCGGTCGATCGTCTAACGCTGTTTCTAGGTGCCTAGTTTGTGCTACATTTTCTATCACTATGGCCGCTGTAGGTCCTGTCGTGGGATCACCAGGGACGGGCGGTTTCTTCGCTGCTCTCTGCTTTTTGGCTCGATTTCTTAGTGCCTAATTTTGAATAAATATTACTTAAAAATAATTGACTTCCTCATTTGAATATTGTTATCAAAATAAAATTGCAGTATAATGTATTGGCATTGAATTATGATTCAGCATGTAATTTTCAATATAAATGACAGTATCATTTGTCACGTTCCAATTATAATAACATCAAACGTGTCAAGTAATATTCTCTTTTCAATTTGCTTAATTTATCGTTAAGTTTGGAGTACTTCTTAATTATTATTAACAATTAAAAATGAAAATCAAATATCAAAGTTAAAACAAGAAAATTATCTAAATTATTAAACTTTTTGTATTAAGTAAATTAAATATGTACAAAAGCTAAATAAATACCTTAAAAATATTATAGTATAGGAACATCATCATGATACAAGGAATGTAGAATGATCCTAGCGAGGAGTAGATGACGTAGTTCGGGCTATTGAAGAGGCACTCGTCGAAGTTCCTGTGTGGGGTGTCGTTTAAGCCAAGAACTATTGGTGCTCCAATAGCTGCTGAAACTAGCCACACTAGGACAATTGTGAACCAAACTCTTCTATTGTTTTTATGTTTTGCGTATTTGATTGGTTGTGTGACTGCAATGTACCTGAAGGCATGATAAAAATTGTTAGGAGAAGTAAAAAGTATTGAAGGAATCATATAAGTATCTATAAGCTCAATTAAAACTAGACTAGTATTTAGTTTCTCGTCTTTGCTTCTCACCTTTTTTTAGATATATTGCTTATCTGGAAAATCTTTACACTTGTCTGGAAATTTTACATTTTATCTTATCAAACTGGAGAAAAATTATATTATATTTTTTTAAAATACGATATTTCTTTAAAACTGAGAACAAATTCACACTCCTAACGTTCAAATTGTGGATCTTTCTTATAGCACCACTAAGGTATCAATAAATGAGTGTCTTAACACTACATTATGTTTGTCAACTATTATAAATTAGGGGGATGAGTGGTATTTATGGAAAAGTAAATTATTCAAAGTGCTCACCTATCGACAGATATAGCGACTAGATTAAATATACTTGAAGTAGACGACGTGACGTCCATAGCGATATACACATCACAGATGAATGCAGGCAGACCCCACGATCCGTGTACCTGCAAACAAAACAACACCTTAAGTCCAGGGAGTTAATATCAATTTCGATTGTCAAATTCTGATAAAACCCAATTGAATACTCAAATACCGTGCTCAAATAAATCAACGTGATTTAAGCAATTTTATCAGCTTCTTTCCGAATTCGTTAATTTTGTTAGAGCTTTTTATATATATATTTTGCTTAAGTACTTATAACATGAGGTCGTCGTAGTGCTGGGGCACTAGGGTGTGACTGTAACGTGACGGTTGTGGGTTCGATCCCCACTCGAGGAAGTGAAATATTTATTTTTATATTTCCATTACTTCGCTCTGGTGTCGAGGCAAAGCTCGGCGTTGAGTTCTGCTACTCAACACGCAGTGCCTCCTGAATAAGGTGTATTATGATTGGGTACCAGGATATTTTTTTGCTCTCCCACATTTTTCTATTTTTATGATAAGCTTAGCTTAGACCATAGTTTAATAGTCTAATATATAACCTTAATCTCCTCTTTATCTTTAGGGCAGTGCGAGCTTGGGTTATTGGTCTAAGAATGAACAAAAATGTGTCCTAGATGGAAATTAAATTCTGCGTTTTGGGTAACGCTAACTAACAATTAGACCAACGGCCCAGTATAATTAAATATGCATTTACATATTATTAGCATCATATTTATTCATATTTCACTACGTTTAATTATACACTAGATGGTTCACATTGAGAATAATATTTAACGTTGCGTTTAGTCGTCTATATTATAGACTGGACTCATATACATCGTCACGCTGTATCCCTCATGTACCCTCAGCAGGATAGGCAGAGGGAACCTTGTGTTAATACTCTACGCTCTCCATTTTCATTGGCCATTGCACGTTGAGTCAAATAAATAAATAGGACTAAATTATTTAAAAAAACCATAAATGGTTTGCGTGACGTCACATCCGTCGTCCGGAATCTGACCGCATCTGTCGGCCATTACGTGGTGGCATTGTTCACCATCTTTTGTGTCTCCGTTTTATTAGTTTCTTCAAAAGGTACGCGCCCTTTTAGAATTTCAGATGCGACGAGTCATTAATTTTGATCAAAATTTGATTTGTGGTATTTCACTTTTGTGTTTAATGTCAATTATTTATATTTAATTTTAGCTTTAGGACTTTTTTTAGGCAGATTGATCGGAGGGCTCCTGAATTCAATTGAGAATTAAGTGGACTTTTCATATTGTATTTCTTGAAAATTGAGCTTTCCTTTGGGTTACCTGATCTAATATAAAAAATAGTTTAATTTATTCTTGAAGTTAATTCATAAAATATTAGAATTACAAATATGTAACAGCTTAAGAGGTGCAGTTTTTAATCTAGTACGTTCGACATGTTCTATAAAATGTAATTAAAATTAGCTTAAGCAACTTAATTTTCTTTCAAAGCAATTTTCCATTTTATTTGTCAAACGTACTCGTAGCATAAAAATCGTTGAGTATAAACAGAGTTCGAAACACTAATGTTTGTGGGTACGTTACGTTATTTGGGAAAACACGGGACGTTAAAAGCGTGATTGTTCCCTCCTTTGTGTTGAATTTATCTAGAATATCCTTTATCTTGATGTTGATATGGACTTCTTGAATACAACGGAAATGCACGAACATTTCCGGTTGAAACGGAAATAAATGTGGTGGTCATATAAAATGTTAATTTGTCTACTAACTTAAGATGGCTTCATTGCAACTATATGTAAGGAATATAATGCAATTTTAATGAATTTCGTACTTAAATAATAATAGATGATTATTTAACTCTAAAGTCTACATATTTAATTTTAATGATAATTGATCTATTAAAATTACAATAAAATTATAACACATACAAATGTGCAACTATAAGCGCGACAGCTAATTTCTTCGCTTTGACCAGGCAAAACGCGGCGTAGACTTCTGCTACTCAACAGACAATGTCTCAATAATTCGGTGGAAAGTAGGGAACGCAATATCTAAACAGTACATTCCCAGGTTCCCTCTGTCTACCCTGTTATGTGCAAGATACAGCGTAAATCTAAAAAATATATAAAATAATAATTTTGCCTTTTCTTTTGAAAAAAAGAAAACAAATAAGAAACTAAAAGAATTGCACTAAAAAAAGTTTTTATATGTTTCATGGAAAACGATCTAACAAGTATGTATGAAAAACAGGAAAATGATGCGTTATATCCGTTTAGTTTTAACAACGTCATGGTATTATCGAGGAAGTAATACAGCTTATTGTTATGACACCGGCGCTACGAGATTGAAACTAGCGTTGAGATGTTTTTTCACGAAAGGAAGATTAGACTACTTGTTTTACTCTTCTTATGTTTATTCCGATAGATACTGAAAATAAGAATATGATTTAATAAAAATAAAATTATATTTATATTTTTTCCTGTCTTCCATGCAGGCAGATGGCGGCGTTGTGTTCCGCCACCTTATAGATTGTCATGGTACTGAGCTTAGATCAATGTAGTAATGTAGATATTAGTGTTAAAATCCTCCTGTACACTTTCTGCTCATTCGAAATATTGCATATTAAATGACGTAACTCAACACCGCAATCTACCAGCATACTTAATATTTCATTCTTAAAAAAAAATACACGCACAACGTAACTCAGTCGAGATTCGAGACACGTATTCAATTACACAGAATTGATTCCAACGTTTGATATAATGCCTAATGTGAAGCACTGATGGTACTACTGAGAGGTTTCCCGTTGCTATTAATTTGGCTGTTACTTATTACTAAAAGGTTTTGTGTTTGTAGAGAAGAAATATTTACTATTTCTTTGAACACATAGTATATTCTCCATTTTATTTATTGACTTGCGACTCCATGGCAACTTCGCTCGCTTGTACTTTACAAATATTTATTTACTAATCTTTTTTCATTTTAAACAAAAAACTAAAGTTTCGACCAATTGAAATAAAATTAATACTAAATGTTAATTACATGAAGTTTGCCAAAATACAAAAGTGAAAACAGCGTTTAAATTATTATCATTGTTTTAGATTTACTCTGGATAAATGCCCCCAAAAATCGTTTTTTTATATACATTCCGTAAACGATCAGTTACTCTAATAATTCTACTAGAATATTCCATTTCCACCACTCAAAAGTAATATTCCAAAAATTGAGAGACGCGTGGAGAACAGAATGTCTTAACACTAGGTTCCCTCAGCTTACCCAACTATATACAGGATACAACGTAAAACTAAAAATAAAATAAAACTACTTTTAAAATTATTACGCTTTCAACAAAGAATTATATGGAAAAATATAATATATAAATGCTTGAAATTCCTAACTTATCTATATCATTGAAACTTGGCACAGGCGAGTGTTCAATAAAAACTTTTAATCTATCTTGTCCGGTCTTGGTCTGATCGTTCAACTTTTAGGGGCGGTATTCCGAACACGTATGCAATTACCGTTCGATATCGATATAACGGACGCTATTACGTATATCTTATAATTATATTTTTCGGCTGGCTGACTGACTGTAAAGAAGATAGTTGTGGGTTTGATTCCCACTCGGAATTATAGTTTTGTGAGTCCCCGCTGCAGTAATGCGACGTGAGTTACGCCACTGAACATGCAATGTATTAAAATTTGGGGGAAAGTGTGGAATGGAAACACTAATTCCCCTTTGCTTACCCTGCTACGCCAAAATCGTGAAGTTATTTTTTTTAATTCAATTTAACGCTTTACGCACGGAAATAATAATCATTTCCCCGCGTACGTTCGTACGAATAAGTTCAAAGTTCAAAATTAATCAAAATCGGTTTAGTATTTTTTGAGGTATCGAAGCAATCATGATGCTCGGTGTATAATATATAAATAATATAGGCACATACGTAAATTTTCTTTTATCAATTAAAAATAATTTAAAGTCATTTTAATTTTTTTAAATTACTATTATAATTGATACACAAACAATCTAATGTCAACAACCTTCTTTTTCTTGTAAAAAATTTAATATCTCAGTCAAGATTTTAATTAACAATTATTAGCACTCCAAACACCACTTCACGTCAATCACATCATACAAACATTTTAATACGTGTACATTTTATGTACTTAGTCGTAAGAAACATCAATAAAATATAATTAAGTGCTCACGTTCAGGATTGGTCGTTTAATTAAATTTATATGGGCTTTATGTAATGGAGTGACATCGTAATTACTTAAATTGGTGCTATTACGCTTTATATGATATGATACCTGAGTAGAAAACCTTTAGAGTACAATTTAATACAACATTCTTCTTAGCATCAGGCAGAGGGAACCTGGGAACCTAGTGTTTAAACACTCTGTTCCCATTAAGACACTTCCGTTTACCCAAGAAGATTGTTGATTAATGTACTTATATATACAACACAGAGCTTAGTCCCCGGATAATATTTTTTATGTATTATTGTTATATTGTTTAAATTGTTATTAGTTTTTTTGGCATCACGCGGTATCCCAAAATAGCAGGGAATCAGGTTTAAGGAACCTAGGAACCTAGTGATAAGGTTCTTCCGTTCTTCACTTTCCTCCCTATTATTGTGACGCATGTTGAGTTGTTTTTAGATTTATATTTCCATTTCTTCGCTCTGGTGTCGAGGTAAAATATTTTTCTTCCAATTTCACTATAAACTAGATCTTAACCACTATCAGAAACAATTTGACCAAAAGCACGAACAAAGCTTAGCTTAACTTATGAAATATCAATATCGATATCTTTGGACGGATAATGAAAATTTAAACCATCTCCTATAACATTATTTCGAATGATTGAAATTAATAGTAAAACCGCAGGAATGTTAGCTTGGCGGGTATTTGTGTAACAAAATGCCTTAATAATTATTATTAATATATCTAGCTATCAATAATTTTGTGAAATATTGATTTAGTTATATAACTATCTACTTAAGCTATATCAGCGCCTTCGTGGTTTAGTTCCTACTCGTGATTGACTTAATGTAACGATTGTAAGTTCAAAATTCCATTAAACTTTTCTTTATATTTATATGAGTAAGTACTACCAGTGTAGAAGAAGAAGAAGAAGAAAGAAGAAGTGTATTATTCGTAAAAGAGTGTCTTAACACTAATTCCCTCTGTCTACTCTCCTAAGATACTGTCCGTTACCATTAAGACCCTTCTGTTACCCACCTTTCGTTGAATTCTGGATACATTACGCCGCGCTTTGCCTCGTCTGCCAGAGCAAGAAACCAAAATATTAAATATTTCGTTTTCTCTACTGGGAATCGAACTCACAACCTGTCGTGTTTACATTCACACCTCTATGCCCCTTTGATGAAAGGTAAATAATAATTATATAGCTTTACAATTTTTCGCGCATACAAGCTTACAGATAGTAAATCTAACTAATTTAACACATTTTCTAATATTATATGCAGTTTCCCGCATTCCCTCTCCAAGAAACTTATCCTGTACTTCCTAATGGATGAATTCTGCAATGCAATCTGAAAGGAGCATTAACTGTATCGTTTGAAAATTTATACGCTCTCGTATATTTCACAGATAAATTCCTAGGATCTTCTCATGAGACCTGAACTACTGCACTAATTACATATTCAACAGATTGAAATAGAACTTTGTTACTCGGATGTCTTGTATCGTTTAAAGGTATTTGAAATTGTAAGGTTTTAATAATTAATTATTACTTAATATTCAAAATTGTAAAATTTTTCGTATTTTTATCCCGCACATAGAATACCTAGAAACCTATACTAGGTAAAACTCTCTGTTCCCACTAAGACACTTCCAGTTCCCACTTTGCGAAATCCACCGAATTCTGCCTTTCTTTGCATTGCAACATTTTTGCATGTAGAAAATAGAAAAAAAGTTATTATAAAACATTTACAAAAGCAGTTTAAAAAATGGGGGTTTTATTACGGACCCTATTCTTTTTAATATATCCCCGATTTTTACCCTTTGCATTTAAAATAGTACTGTCACGCGCGGTATTGTACGTGATGCGCGTGACTTTAGTAGATCATGTTTGAAAATTCCACTCGCTAGAACAATTTTTTATTATAGTCCAATAGGATTGAAGCTGATTTCAGATTTAGATATTACTCTGCACGATGTATTTTCATATATCGTATTTATTTTTCATATATATTTTAAAAGGAGACTTAAGAGTGCACTTGGGTCGCAAGTTCCAGGCACTACTTCGAGCTCATCGTGATGCAAATGGACACCTGTGAGGAATATAAGAAGTTTAGTCTCATATAAATGTTAATAAAATTAATTAAGGCCGTCGTGGCCCAGTGGCGTGTCACTGTAAAGGGTTCCGGGTTCGATTCCCACTCAGGAGAATTAATTAATGGTTAATAGTATTATCATTTCTTTGCTCTGGTAACAAGGCAAAGCATGACGATGAGTTCTGCTACTGAACACGCAATGCCTCGAATAAATTCAGTGGAACCAAAGCAAAGGAACGTAGTGTGTGAGAACGGAGTTACCTAACACTAGGTACCCTTTGCCTACCATGCTATTTTTGTGATACAGCGCTAAATGTTGTAAAATTGCAATATAATGAAATGCCTATATTTTGGTTTGGTTATATACCTAGGGTATAAAGAAATCTAAGGCTTATCTAAAATTACAATACTTTTCTCTTAAGGAAAATGTTTGAGGATATGTCCATATAACAACCCCCCCCCCCCCCCTAATTACTTAAGTGTATACACATAACAATAAAAACTCGGTTTTTCCTTATTTAAGTAAATAGTCTTTTTACAGAGTTACAGAACCGTCAAGTCAGAATGGTGTAAGCGGAAGATTTAAAGAAAGTTTTTATTTAAAACAAGAATTACTGGCGCAACGGGATAGCGTGTGACAATAAACAGGATAAGAATTAAAACCCAATGAGGGTTAAAATAAATTTACTCCCATATTGGTGCGATTCCAATATAGGAAAAATACAAAACCCAAACAAAAAATACCCGTAAAATACCGCGAAAACCTATCCGTTTGTTTGCACCACCGCAACGGAGAACAAAATTAGGATCTAATTCTCCTATTACAAGGCTTAGCTCACTTTATAATAAAAAATGTAGTGTTTCCACGAATATTGATATCTTTAAAATGTCTTTAACAGCTTTTAAGAAAGCAACACAATGTGTGTAAATTATGTTATTACTGATGCTCCTGGTTATGTACCCATTTATGGTATATATGTATGTGTGTATTCCTTAATCTAGTTTTTAGTATATTTTTATGTAATTTTGATACGCGCTTATTTATTTGCAAACCTATGTTTATATAAATTACCATTTCACGATTGTTCACGACCACTTTATATTGCATGCAGTGTTTATCTTTAAGTGGCAGTACATTAATTGTTTTTAGTTTTTAAGTTAGATTTACTGAAATGTAACAATGTATGAGCCGTTGATAAACTTAATAAAATAAATAAAATAAAAAATAAAAATGAAGCTCTTCGAGCGCATGATCGACCTCAGGCTCCGCCGAGAGTGTACTATCTCTGAGTCTCAGTATGGATTTCAGCCAGGATCGGGCACCATGGACGCCATTTTCGCCCTCAGAACTTTGATGGAGGCATACAGGGAAAAAAGGAGAGCTCTGCATGTGGCCTTTTTAGATCTGCAGAAGGCCTTTGACTGTGTGCCTCGTCAGTGTATCTGGTGGGCATTGCGATCCAAAGGGATCCCTGAGGCCTATATTGAGATTATCAGAGGCATGTACCACGATTCCGCTTCTATGGTTAGGACTGCTGTTGGCGACACTAGACCCTTCCCGATTACAGTGGGGGTTCACCAGGGCTCGGCTCTTAGTCCGTTCTTATTCAATGTAGTGCTCGATACTGTCTCGGCTCACATCCAGGACCAGCCTCCATGGCTGATGATGTATGCCGACGACATAGCACTCATTGCCGAGAACCGACTGACGCTGGAGCGTAAAGTGAACCTCTGGAAGGGTACGCTTGAGAACGGCGGTCTTAAACTAAATGTGTCGAAGACAGAGTACATGGCCTGCGGGAGCCGGGACTCGAGCACCATCCTTATAGGTCCTGAGCCAGCCGTTAAGTCGGAGAAGTTCAGGTACCTTGGATCCGTTATGCACGAGTCTGGAGGCATCGATCACGATGTCCATGGCCGGATAAGCGCTGCCTGGGCCAAATGGCGGGAGGTCACTGGTGTGGTCTGCGACCGCAGAATACCGCCCAAGCTCAAGGGGCTGATATACAAGAGCATCGTCCGACCGGTTCTTTTATACGGCAGCGAATGTTGGCCAGCACTATCTCGGCACACTCAGGAGCTTCACGTCACGGAAATGAAGATGCTGAGGTGGATGTGCGGCGTAACGCGGTCTGACCGCATACGCAACACATTCATTCGAGGTAGTCTTGGGGTCCGTGACGTAGCGGATAAGCTCCAAGAGCGTCGCTTGAGATGGTTTGGCCACGTTACGCGCCGGCCTAAGAACTATGTCGGACGCAAGTGCCTTGCTATACCAGTTCCTGGGGCGCGACCTCCCGGACGCCCAAGGAAGCGCTGGTTGGATGTCGTGATGCAGGACATGAGAGCCAATGGTCTAACCACCGAGGACGCAAAAGATCGTGCAAAGTGGAGTAGGTTGAGTAGTAGGGCAGACCCTGGCAATAGCCGGGATTAATGCCAGGAAGAAGAAGAAGAAGATGAAACAATAGCTAACGTGCATTTAGAGGTCATTTTAGAAATGACCTCAAATTACGATTTACACTAACACATAAGTTTATAGAAATTATAGTTTATTTTTAGTAATTTTAACAATTGAATAATTTATTATTGAAACTTATTGGGTCTGTTTTCAATTCTATTTTACTTTATACGTAGCTAATAGTACAATATTCAAAACAACCCGTATATGAAACACATTATCTGTTTCCCAAACGTATTTCTTTATATACATTTCTGCCCTCTGATACAAACTACTACTTTCAGATCCTTTTGTCTCTTTGTGCCTATTAGAACGCCATTAGCGGTGTAGAAATAAAAGGGACTCGTTTTTATAGTAAATATATAAATACATATGTTCCATGAAATTGTACATATATAAAATATATTGAGGCCAACCGCGGCGTTGGCGTTGGGGCACAAACGTGACAGGTTGTGGGTTCGATTCCCACTGGAGGAAATCAAATATTTATTATTTTTATTTCTTCACTCTGGCGTCGAGGCAAGGCAAGGCGTTGAGTTCCGCCACTCAACACGCATTGCCTCCGGAATTCAACGGATAGTTGGGAGCGGAGTGTCTTAACACTATTGTCTATCCTTCCCTCTGCTTATTCTTTTTGCTACATGCGGGATACAGTGGGATACATATATGTACACACAAGGTAAAGCTACGTGATTTTTGTAGTGTCCAGATATATTTAAGTAATACTTAGATATGTAATTGTGAATTAATATGAAACTAAGGTAAATACTCTTAATAAGAATAACTTTTATAACTTTAAAACAAATTAAATCAATATAATGAAAGATTTTATCTCTAACCCACCGGGACGCTATTGCTTCTCCCGGAAGTAAACGCCCTTCCGCAAAACGTAATACAGTCAGTTTAAATTTCTCAATAAAATTCTCAATTAATAGTAATTTAGAGCAACATCTTTTCTTACATAGATAACATATGGATCACAATTTCCCTTTTCTGTATTGCTTTGTCTATTTTTATTAACTGCGGTTTGAAAAGATTTTAGGACTATTTTTATTTGCATTTTGAACAAATATGATTAAACGCGATGATTGTAACTTCAATTCCCACTCGGGGGAATGAAATATTTAATATTTTGGTAACAAGTGAAGCGTCGCGTTGAACTTGACGAATGTCTTAATGGGAACGGAGTGTCTTGCCATTAGGTCCTCAGATTTCCTGTGCCTACTCTACTGTGCGCGGGTTACAGCGTGAAGGTAATAAAAAGAAAATATATAAAAATAATATAAGACGACACTAAAAAAATATATACCTATTAGTAACAAAATAAAAAGTCTCTGAACTGCCGAACTATACTTAATAGGTGAACGGTTCTCACTCACGCGATGTATTGATGATTTCTACTACAGAGACATAGGCTTCATTCAATACAATGGATTAGGAGTTGTTAACTCCAATGTTTGTGGGTTCGATTTTTGCTTAAGGGAATATATTATTTTAATTTCCACCCTTTCTGTTAGAATACGTTGTTGCTCCAATTTATTTTCGCGTAAGGTGGAGAACGGCATATTTTATATAACTTTTTGATTAAATTTCTATTTCTATTCTTTTCCCAAAGTCGTACTTATCTCACCAGACCAGAGTTTAATTTGAATTTTAATAAATATTACACATTTCATATGCTAACATGCAATTTATTTCTGTGCCTACACCGCTGTGGATACTGAGCGAAGCTAAAAAAATACCCAAAATGGATTCGAATCTATTTCCATCCTATACAAAGACATATCTTCAGTAGCTTTATAATTTTGTTAAATAATAAACTCACTCAATTACCACAAACAAATATAAAGCTCAAAGTTCTTAGTCAGTTGTTAGTCATTTCAAGCTTGATTAAGCTCGAATAGCGGGAGAGTAGTAAAAGAAAATTTAAAACAAGCCATAAATTCCTTTAAGTGCCAATATTGTGTTCGGGATCGCCTCAAAAGTTTGCTTTGGAAAATAAACGTGCAAGTTTAACGTCAACGTTAATGGAGGGAGTAGAAGAGAGATATAAGAGTTAAATGCTTAGATTTTTATTCAGTTTCACGCAGTTTGCTGCTTATACCAGGGAGGCAGAGGGAACCTTGTGTTTAGAGGCTTTGATTCTGCATGCACTGGTCAATTTTGAAGAGATGTGGTGACAGATGAGGAATTTAAAGTTGCCCTTCGTCTTTTTACGAAGCAAGATAAATCCTTATCTTAATAATTATACATTTCCTCGAAAATCGAACCTACATCCGCTGTGTTTACAGTCAGTCAGAGATTTACCATCGCGCCACGGTGGCCTACAATTTTTTAATATTATTTTATATACGTCATCCAATATAATTAAAGATCTTCAAAATAAATTTAAAGGTATTCATTCATAAGGTTAAAACTGAAGCGTTAAGTCAACGTTATGTCGAGCAGTTCCCATCGTCACAAAGTGTATCGAAGAACTACTACGAATGAATAATACGGAAATTCAGGGGCCAAGCTGAAAAAACAGCTTTTGTATTTTGGAATTTGTATAAGCTTATCTTTATTCCTCTTTTTTTTCAAAAACTGAGTGAACACGATTGCTGTGAGTTCAAATTTGTTTCAAGGGATATAATAGTTAAGTAATTAAGTAATTTAGTAATTAATTAATTTTTCATATTTCCCCTAGGTAAGTATAAAGCACTATTTAGTATATCAGTCAACACGCCTTAAAAATTGAACGAAAAATGGGGAACGGTGTATACTATCTTTAGATTCTTTCTGCCTACTCTAATATAAGTACTATCTATATTTCAGCTTCACGCTGTATCCTGCACACAGGATGGTAGGCAGAGGGAACCTAATGTTAAGACACTCGGTTCCCCACTTTCCGCCGAACTTTTTAAGCATTGTGTGTTGAGTTGCGGAACTCACCGCCGCGGCTTGCCTCGATACCAGAGTGAAGAAAATAGAAATATAACTTTGTATGACTTTTACAAGCGCTTTTGTATCAAATAAAACTCAACAGTTGCTCTTTTCAATGCAGAGAATACAATTTTATTGTTTATAATACAATAATACAATGGAAGCTATTCTGCATGAAATTCAAATGATCTTAATTAAAAATATTTATATCCATTAAATATTCTTGGACGGTATAATATCAACTTTTCTAATCAACGTTGCTTTTACAGTTATTTTTAATTACTGCAATGGTAAATTGAAAACACATTGCAAAATATTATTACAGAGACGTATACCTAGACCTTTAGACAGAGAGAGAGAGAGAGAGGGGGGGCGGNATTGAGCTCTAAGATTTCACCCGAACCCACATACATACATTGCAAGTTAAATAAAAGCTTTTAAAAATCCATTCGCTTACAGTGTCTCAGCCTTCAAATACTATAATAAAAAAATCCTCAATAAATAATCTAAATAATAATAGTTAGAAAAATTGCTACGCTCAGGTTATTACAGTAGTATGTAGGGTATCGCTACCGAGTCGAGTCGAGTCATAAAACTACAGGTGAATCCCCCAGACCGGCTTTTGTTTGTACGTGAACTACGTTTTATTATCATCCCTGAACAAATGTTTTGTTTTAGTAGATATGTTATTTGTTTATGTATAAGTATTAACTTTCACGGAAAATGTGATAAGTAATTTTGTTACAAAACAATTGTAAGTCTGCTTTGGAATTAGGTTCCCAGGTTCCCTCTGCCTACCACTAACGACTGCGACACAACGAGTTTCACGCAAAGCGTAGGCTGTATTATCTAAAATCTATACAATATTCATATAATAAAATTGTAATTGTTCGCTGTTTGTTCATGAAAGGTATATGAGAAAATCTATTATCATGGATGAAATAGAACCGAAATCTATAATTTTTAAAAATTATATATATCGCCTTGCCTGTGTGTTTTGTACACGCTAATCTCAAGAATCGCTTGACCGATTCAGTGCTGGTTTCATTTCAATTCAGTGGTAGTTTCATTTCAATTTAGTGCTAGTTTAATTTCAATCGCTTTATAAACAATTTATATAAATTTAAACAAACAAATTATATTTAGATCGATATCGATGTAACTGCCAAAATTTAAATACTAATTAAAAAAATTAATTAAAAAATAATAAATGTCACATTTCGGCGGAAAGTGGAAAGGTGTTTTAACACTAGGCTCCATCTTCCCACTCGGCTATATGTTATATACAGCGTGAAGCTGAAAAACAAATTGTATAGTTCAAACGGGTGAAGCCACGAATGGGTCGGTAGTATAGCAACAAATAGAAAAATAACTCTAATATTTCTATTTATATTTGAAAAGCTGTCGATCTATGTACCTATCTTATCTATCTTTAGTACCTAAAACGTATAATTAACGGCATGTCGGGGCGTTCTTTATGCTGACTTCTTTTGATACGAACCGATGGTTCAGAGGTCGTGGCCTTTGATGTATGATAAATAGACATTTATAGTAGACTTATAACATTTACTACTAGTATGTCGAGGTCAGTCANTAGTTTCATTTCAATTTAGTGCTAGTTTCATTTCAATCGCTTTATAAACAATTTATATAAATTTAAACAAACAATTTACATTTTGATCGATGTAACTGCCAAAATTTAAATACGATAGTAATTCAAATTAGAAAATAATAAGTGTCACATTTCGGCGGAAAGTGGAAAGGGTGTTTTAACACTAGGCTCCATCTTCCCACTCGGCTATATGTTTTATACAGCGCGAAGCTGAAAAACAAATTGTATAGTTCAAACGGGCGAAGCCACGAATGGGACGCTAGTATAGCAACAAATAATATATTTGAAAAGCTGTCGATCTATGTATATATCTTATCTATCTTTAGTACCTAAAACGTATAATTAACGGCATGTCGGGGCGTTCTTTATGCTGACTTCTTTTGATACGAACCGATGGTTCAGAGGTCGTGGCCTTTGATGTATGATAAATAGACATTTATAGTAGACTTATAACATTTACTACTAGTATGTCGAGGTCAGTCAAGATGCAGGGGCACGAGCGTGCAGTGCACGAGGGTGTGGGTTCGATTTCCATTCGAGGAAATGAAATATTTAACATTTTCATTTCCTCCCTCTGGCAACGAGACTAAAGCGCGGCTTTGAGCTTGAAATTTATACGTTATTATTATATTAATAGAATAAACAAAACTAAATAATCACAAGTAAAACGTTTATTAATTTTTGACAAATACATATATGAAAATTAGCATAAAATAAATTAAATTACACATGTTCAAAAAAATTAAGAAAATTTAGATCAAAAAAATCCATTTTACTTTTTTCTGGATCTATACAAAAACCAAACTTAATTAAAAATATTATCAATAACAATTTAAGACTAAAAAAATCAAAGTTCTTAAAAAATAACCAAAATACCAAATAATAATCAAAAACTTAAATTCATAGCGTCTTCTTGATTCATAGATAATTCTTTTAGCAACGAATGTTGTTCAGCAGAATTGCAAGTTCTTAGACTGGATACTCCACAGGACCTGTTCCTATGGAGAGGAGGTCTCCCTTTTATCCTTCCTTCGAACCTATGACGTTTATGATTTAGCGGGCTCAAGTCAAAATCTGATATATCTTCGATCTTTCGCTTAGATGACGATGATGATGTAGAATTGAAGGTTTCTTCTTTTTTGGGTGGTGATGCTGGAAATAGTTGCTTATATGAATATAAACATATATTGTTAAAAAGAAGACGAAGGAGAGAGAGATCTTTTTTATTTGTTAATTAATTTTACGTAATTAAAACTGAAGTTTTAAACTTTTAAAATAAACCTGAAACCTAAAAAGTTTCAGATTTATTTTCTGTACATGTAAGTATAATTTGGAATTCCGTTTTTATTTTTTCAAATTTATTATATTTAATGATAAACAAGTAAAATAAACAAGTTAAGACCAGTCGTGGCGTGGCACAGTGTGACTGTAAAATCGACTGGTTGTGGGTTCGATCCCCACTTGAGAAGATGAAATATTTATTTAAATTTATATTTCCATTTCTTCAACACAGCTAAAATGAACAAGTAAAATAGTGAACCACCATGTACCTATATAAAACTTTTCAAACAATTTCCCCTCCAGAGTTAAAACAAAAAGCTTCTTTCTCAGGCTATCACGTAAACACATCATCATAAAAACTTGCATTCGACGCTGACTGCACCACAAAAGGCAAATTACACATCCACTACTGTTTTATCACAATAGTGGCAACATTTTTATTTTTTTATATACAACTATCACCCTTATCTAACATTGTTTTAAAGAATATTTTAGTAAAGCTCATTAGTTAGCTTTCGTCGTTGTTTTCGTATCCACTGAATGGAGTACGTGCCAAAGTGGGATAGTTAATTTATGTACTACGTGTGTATTATTCATTCTGTTTGATGTTTATTGTTCTTGGGATGGAGGAAAGTTTTTGTTTCAACTTTATATTTTATATATACATTTAGGTACGTACATATAAAAAGGAGCAAAAGCTTTTAAAAGAAAAGTATAAAAAGTTATTTAGTATCAGAGAAATGATCTTAGTTTAACCAAGCACGTAAACATCTTAAAAAATAGGGCAGACTATGTTTATATATTTTTTTATGTTTATATCCTATTCTATCCTGAATTTATTGAACTCCCGTAAGGTTTTAAATGAAACTATTTAATCAGATTAATCGCATATATAGCCTCGCGTACTGCTTCAGATACTTGCAGAATAAGTTGACTGTATCCAGGACAGTAATGATGCCACCTCAGTCTACTTGTGGGTAGACCAGACTACTGAAAAGTCGGATTCCCAAAATGTAGATTTCTAAATATACGCAGTTAATCTATTCAAATTATTTTTGCTTAAAATGTGTAGGTAATAATCGCTAAAACCAAAAAAGAAGAAATTTAGCATTCAGTCTGATTTTAACGAATTCTAGTCCATTCATCTAAGGACGCGGTGAAGAGAATCACGTTCCATCCCCCCGTGTTGAGTGGAAAACAATTTGTACTGATTTCAATATTAAATTCTGAAATTGTAAGAACAAAACGATTTTGATATACCTACGTACCTTATTGGAGTTACGCTTGCGGCAAAAATTAATAATCTTGGCTTACGGGTAGACGTGAAATTTGCGTTGGAATTCCTAGTCCGCGAATATTGCATATTTTTGTCTCGCCACTGCCTTTTGGGTATTTCTGGAGGTATGAGCAGTTGTCTGGGCTGTTTGTAAGGGTCGGGTAGGGTGTTTGAATCCTATTTGTGACATAATTTTTTTTTGTTCTATTTGTGTGTAATAGTAATGTAGTAAATTATAAATGATTATATGTGATATACTTATACATTTGCTTACATTTTTTCGATTATATGTATATTATTATTTCGATATTACTTGTCCACTTTACGCTTTTTATGGATGTAAAGTTCAGAATGGGGTCACTTAGACAGATTTTTTCCGTAAATGAGTCAACATAGTGAAACGAATGTTCGATTGGGTGTAATTGAATCTATATCTATATATTGAATTTTGAATTAGTGGTGAAAAATATTTATGCAGATGTATTAGTATTTGTAATTTTGAAGTTTATGGGCACATGTGGGCAAAACATAAAGTTTCCTCTGCCTACCCTGCAATGCTGAAAAACTTTGAAACCGATTCAATATAATACGCATATAAAACTCACATATAACAATTTAAAAATATATATAAAAATATTATATACGTGAGACGTTCAATGTTCAATTAAATTTCACGAGAATTTTATTGTCTTAATTTTCCTCAGTAATTTATATTAATTAAAATATATACGTTTTTCTAATTTTTGTTTTCTAAATGTACTAGTTGAGGCCCGCAATTCTATTTGCTTATACTTATATACTTTATTACGTAAGATAAGAAATGTCCGTTTTTTTTTACCTAAAAAATCTCAATCATTTTTAAACTACGTAGTACATATTATACCTACCAAATTTCAACATTACTAATCCAGTACTTTTATCTGTATTTTGTCTGTCAGTCATGTAACAACAGAAGAGTTATATAGATTATATAAATTGTCGAACGTTTACTATTTGTAGTATAAAGACCTACCCTATACATAAGAATCTCGAATGTTATCCGAATAGATTTCGATCCTTTGCGTAGTTTACCATATCTCATATGAATTTTAATGCCACTCTCAGCAAATTTTGTTATTGCGAAGTTGTCCTATTGTAGTTGAAAATGCAGGACATTTAGGAAATAGCTAGCTTGCATTTTGATAAGAGAAATAGTTTGTTTTCTTATAAAATCTTTTAAAAGTATGAATACTTAGTAAGAAATAGTCGTAGTGCATGGGCACAAAGTGTGCTGCAAAATCGACTGGTTGTGGGTTCGATTCCCACTCGAATATAAATAAATATATCCTTTCCTCTTCTCCTCTTTCCTTTCCTAAAATTTTAATTAAAATCAGTAACTTACTAAAACGTAACTTTTATTTCAATTATACATTCAATTCATTTGAATTAGTAACTATTATAATATTTAAAAAAACAACAAAAAGTTTCATATTACAAAAAAGTTTGAATGAAAAGAAAAAGATATACCTTTATCAGTCCAGAATATATTTTTGACTGCTTTAGTAACAGCCGACCAAATATTCTCCTTCTCCTGTTGTTCTCTATCAATTTCCGTTAACTTCTCATAATCACCGTTCTCAGCGATTCTCTTTACGCTAACTGTCTTTTTAGTGATAACGAATTTGAACTGCAACTCAGTTTCCTCTTCATTAGAACGTAAAACTGACGTGAGGCAAGTTTGAAGAGTACCAGCAATGTTAGCACTAAGAGCAGTTATTGCATTGTTCATGATTGGAGTGGGGGAGTCAATGCAGCTCTTGAATAATTCATTCGATTCCTTAGATTGACTCTCGGGTTCGACTATCGGGCTTTCGTCTTTGAAACTTATTGCTCTAGCCGGTATATTATGATCACCAGCCGGTGGCGTATCTCCCAAATCTTTCTCTTTATCTTTAGTGTTTTTGGGGGTTCTCGCTAAAGTCATCCCTTGGTTTTCGAATCTGTTTATGAGCGCTTGGAAACGTGGATTGTGTATGTATTTTGGTCTTTGTGGGCCGGGTGTTAGCATACGCTTGGGTTTTTTAAAAACTGTAGTATAAAATAAAATATTATTTATAGATTATGTTCATTTGTAATAATTACTATTAAACCAATAATACTATGTAATTACTATATGAAAAACAATTATAAAAATACAAAAAATGTATTTGTAATGAAAATTTGGTCTACCATTGTTTCATATAGTATCACTAAGGATTTCGCATATGAAATTCAAGTAGCAAGGCGAGTCGAGGCGAAGTGCAGGAGCACAAGCCTGTGTCTGTAAGCGCAACAGGTTGTGGATTCGATTTCCACTTGAGGGAATGAAACATTTAACATTTTCATTTCGAGGCAAAGCGCGGTGTTGAGTTCCGCCACTTAACACGCAATGCTTCCACAATTCGGTGGAAAGAGGAGAGCGGAGTGTCTTACCACTAGGCTCTCTCTGCCTACCCTGCCAAATGCGGGTGAAGCTGAAAAAAAAACATTAAAATGTATTTACCTCTTTTGATTTTCGGCTCTTGATTAAATACAGTGTCATCAGCAAATTTAACTCTTTTAGTCTTCAGAGAAGTTTCGCTATTATTTGAACTGTCTTGGAACGTAACTTGTTTCTCTGAACTATCATGGTTGCCTAACTTAAGGCGACTACCAACTACGATAATACTCTTTAACTTTGGTCCAGCTGCAATGTTAGCTTTGGAATGCTAAAAATATATAGTATAGTCGGTTTAATAAAATGAGTTATATTAGTCATCTGCTTAGTTTTAATGAAATGTAATTTCTAACACGAATAAAGAATATAATCAATATAAAAGATTTGAGGTCGTCATGCCGCAGCGGAGAAGGACCTTAGTGTAAACGCAACGGTTGTGTCCATTCGTGATCGGGGAATGAATTATTATATCCTTAGCTTTTCCCCACCTTAAAAACAATAATCAACACAAAACGTGGCGTTAAGTTCCGCCACTCAACACGAATTCTCTACATTATTTTGGGTTCTATATCTATCTATATCTGGATATAAAATAATAAAGTTATTTTAAATTATAAAATTAGCTATAGTTTAGCTTTTAAAGTAAATGATCTAAAATCGTTTTTTATTTTTACTTCCTTCATATATTGTAGTTCAATTTGCTTTACGATATTCTTAAGAAAATTGCAACAACATTTTATCAAAGCATAAAGTGAATATTTTCACAATATATTTCCATAACGTGAAAATTTATTGTTCCTGTTAAATAGTGATTTTATATATGATCAAAAGATTTAGTTTATGGAAAATAATTGAAAAAGTTAAACAACGTTATAAAATTGGAATTGGATTGCTTTTATGTTTTTTATAACAAAATAGTTTTTGTGAAAAAAGACAAAAACCATTTTTTAAATAAGTATATAAAATATGTTTTTTGTAAATATAAAATATATATGTATTTCATATATAGTAGAATGATTCTTTGCGTTTTAATAGTATTATGATCATCATGTCACAGGGCGATACGATGGTTCTAAATTCAATACCCATTTCAAGGAATGATTATAATATTTTAATTATTAGAATTTTTCGCTCTGGGATATTTGTATCCCAGCGCGGCTTTAACCACCTTGTATACAATATCTCAAATAATCAGCTGAATGTGAGAAATCTCCTAGCTTAAGATCTCCATCTTCTTATCCTGGCTACGAAAAAGAGCAAGAAGCTGCTTTTTCATGATTGATATTTCATATGAGAGTAAATAATATAATTTAAACTTACTTCAGCTTCTTGGTCAATACTCTGAACTGGACTTTCAGCAGTTTCAATTTCAGACAACGGTGACTCAGTGTCAGTGACAGGAAATAGTGACCAGTTGGGTGTCACCGGATGTGTCGGTGTGCTTGTGGATACTGCATGGGCTAATTTGAGGGTATGAATATGTGGTGTCGTCATTTCCTTATCTGTATCTAAAATTTGTTAAATAAGAAAAAAAATGTAAATACTGCTTCTTATCTATATTTTTTTATTTATCTTGAAATACATTATGTCTAATATAAAAAAAAAACTACTTATTAATTAATGCTTTTTACCTGCGAGTACACCCGTATGGTCCGATGTAAATATTTTTTTTTTTATATGAATATACATGAGACCTTCTAAATAACCGAGGTAATGTTATGTAGTATAAAGTTCCTTGATAGATGGCCAAACCAAAACTTAAAGATTTTTTAACTAGTTCTTGAGATTAGCACGTTCAACCAAACAAACTGTTGAGCTTTATACGAGTACTAATTATAAAGCAGTTTGTTTAGCTTTATTTTATAGGTATATCTCGAATCGATTATATTTATAGGAGATATATTTACTAACAAGATAAATATAAAGGAATGTCATTAAAAAGTTGGACATCTGTACAATAAATAAAAAAAATATAATACTCTTTTTCGTTTCCCCTATTGAGACAATTTAAAAAGAGTATAAATTCGAGAGGCAATTCGCAAATTGAAAAAGTTGAACGATTAAGCTCGTCAAGAATGCATAAATAATCAAACGTTGTCAAACTTTGTACTTTTGAGGAACGATTATTAAGATATTATAAGTGGTTTTGCATCTTCCGCCTTGAAATATGCTTAATGCTTATTTCTGCGATTTCATTTCGAGAAAATAAAATAAGAACACCACTTACAATTAAGGCGGTCTTAGCGCAGTGACAGTCAGAGTCTGACTTTAAATGGGATGATTGTGGAGTCGATTCCTTTTTTTTATTTCTTCTCTTCTTTCTCTGGTTAGTAGACAAAGCCCTCCTTGATTTATACCACTTGTGTGGAAATGTAAGAAACGGAGTGTCTTATCACTAATTTCCTTCTCGCTATTATTTAAGGATAAAACCAGGATACAGCGAGAAGACTACAACTTACCTCCAATGTTATCGTTTCTTAAGGGCGTTGTACTCTCAATGGGTAAGTAATCCTCTTCAATTATTTCTTCATTCAAGTCCATAGCGTTCTGTCTTTTAAAATTTGAATATTTTTTTATATGAGGTGTAACGGCGCGTTTATTTATTTCTTCATTAAAGTTAAAAGCTCTTAGTCTATTAAAATTTAAACATTTATTTGTATGAAGTGCGCGTAGTTTATTTATTTTTGGTGTCTTAGATGCCACTATAGGATGAGGTGTGGTCATGTCTTCTTTCTGAACGTCTTCATAATCAGTATCGCTTGATTCATAATCAACTAAATATTTTTTTCGTATAATCGGAGTAATTACTGCTGTTTTTGACAGATTATTAACAGACACAATAGCCTCAAAGTTATCACTATTAGCTTTTTCATATAAGGAATCGAATTTCTCATCAATACTTTCTTTTTTACAATCAGTTCCAGCATCAACGAGTTCAGAAATGGTCGAACATTTATCAATATCCATTAAATCTTCCATGGTAATGAAAAATTTGTTGCACTTCTTACACTGTAGGGGTAAGTGTTCTGATGTGAGGTGTTCGATGAAATCTTGGTTTAAGTCGGCAGGTCTGCAGAGGAACCTGTGGCCTCGGCAAATTGGGCAATCATAAGTGAGGTTATGGGTCCGCTGTTCGTGCTTCCAACGACAATCGCCGCAACAAAACACTAGATGACATACTATGCAACGGGTCTAAAAATAATAATAGGCTTTATTATTTAGAAAATATCAAAAAGTCATTTTTATGATGTTCTAAATCGAACATGTTCTATTATTATTTATGACTTAAATAAAAGATAATTCATATTTTTACATAAATTGCAGCTTATGTGTTGTTCTAATGTATAAGATTAAGAAATGTAAAGTTTCATCTAAATCGGTTTAGTAGTTGCGTGAAAGTGGAATAAACATCCATAATCACAAACTTTCACATTTATAATATTAGTAGGAAAAATAATATCCAGCTTTTATAAAAGAAAATAAAAAAAATACTAAACATTTTCTAATAATTTATTTGCAAATATACTTTGAATTGCAATTAACGTCTATATCACATGCATCAGACTCCAAGATATCAAATGTCTCTAGCACCCTCTGCTCGCATGTTCCTTACTTACTACTAATTGACTCGTTGACCTATTTGGTAAATATTCGTATATGGCTGAGAATCAACGTTGATTCTTCGTTTTCTTCGTTTTCCTCGAAGAAATTCCCTATCGAAGGCTTTAAGTAATAGGCAGAATGGAATCAGAAGGCAAATGTTAAAGTAAAAGCGGAAATAACGATGGAACGACTTACTTTGTAAGAAAATAAAATGGTGTAATGTCTGTCTGTTATATATATTTAGATATTTTGTTTATTTTGTCATTCTGTTTTTAATTGAAAATCGCTTCTCTGGAACACGATAATTATTATTTTTTTGATTATTAGTTTCTACGCTTGCCTGGAGGGGCCATAAACAATGTAGTTACTAAGGCAACTGACATGAAATTAGTTTTATTATTATCACAAACAAATAGAATCAATGAGTAACAAAGGAAAAAGGTATTATCTTTAGATACAAAATAACATGGAACCGAACCTGCAACATCAGACTACAAATAAACTTAAATCTAATACAGACTGACCAAGTCCATTTATTTCATCAGAACTAGCCGCGAGTCTGCCCTAAGCTACTAAGTTACTCTTAGGAGTGCGATAATTCTCCGGTTCGTGACTCGTTGCTAATTGCTCCGTTGCTATATTTGTGAGGATTTTAAGTGATTTATAGTATCTTGTTTCCTGTCGCTTTATGGGATTTTGGTTATTTCGGTACAATTCTCATTTAGGATAATTGTTATGGTGTAATGGTGTTGGTGGTTTGAGATTTAATTTAGCTTCCGCCATTAAACTTTCAATGGGAAGTAGTTTAGCAATTGTTATGTTATATTTTCTATAAAATTTATTGTAATAAAAATATTTTTAACTAAAATTTGTTTGGTTTACCTTATGGTAAAAATTTGCCTTGAATAAAAAATGTATACTTTTTAGAAGATATATGAAGACGCAGTTGAATATTAAATTTGAGAAACACTTTTAAAAATTAAATATGAGACAAGTAAAAGTTACGTTTTCGTGAAACATTGAGGCACTATCTGACGGTTGTGGGTTCAATTCCCACTCGGGGAATTGAAATATTTTCATTTCCTCTCTCTGATAACAAAACAAAAATTTCCGTCATTAAACTTAAAATATTAACTCCCACCCACTCCCACTAAGTTCCCTCTTCCTACCTTGCTGTACACAGAATACAGCATGATTTTTTTTAATATCAGAAATTAGATTTACAATATGAATCCAATCACAAGGTCCACGTAACAGCTTATATTGCTATATCGAGGAAGACCTAAGGCTAAGTCCCGATCTAGGTAGCTAAGTAATTAAACACTAATCCGCTTACTCGATTAATTGCAATATCAAGATATCTGATTTGCGGAAATTGCACCTTGATCTTTTAATAAAATTGTGTAAACTAAAAGCCTTATATATTCGGGTGGAGAGTGAAAAATTTCCTAGTCTGGGATCAAACCCAGAACAGCCGACGCTGTACAAATGCGCCTCGACTATTTAATAAATTAAAACATAGTCCTAAACTAATAGTTAAAAAGCTAATTTGAACCTACAACCAGACCATTTCATTTATAACTTAACAACTGAGCCACACTGTCCTAAAATATTTACTACAAAATTAAAATTCACGTGCATTACTTAGTATTTCATTAAAACCGTCCTCGTTCTCATCATATTTGTGTTGATGTATCTTTTAGAATTTGAATATATGTAGGTCACTTTAGCGCGTCTAGGCTCGCTCACCAAGTTTCGGTACTAATGAACGTACGCCTTAAGCGGATTTACTATATACAGGTATGTTATAATCCTATAACTAAAATATCTCATTTTACTTGCGGCATCGTGCACGTGGTTTAAAATAAGTAAAAATTGTGTATAAGAGGTTTAAAGTCCCTAAAGTAAGAAAAAAAAGGCCAGTTGAGCACTAATTAAATCCCAATGTCAGGTTAGTTACACAACTCTAAATCAAGAATAAAAGTTCATGAAATAAAATAGAATAGAATTATAGTTATATCCATAAAAAGCTAGTAGGGTATTCTATTTGAGGTCCTCGTGGCGCAGTGGCAGAGGCGTTTGACTGTAAGCACGAACTTTGTGGGTTCAATTCCCACTCGGAGAAATAAAAAACTATTTATTTATATTTTCATATTTATATTTTCGTTGCTTAGGAAACAAAGCAAAGCGTGACCTTGAGAATCACCACTCAACAAGCAATGCCTTGAAAATTCGGCGGAAATTGGGGAATGGAGTGTGATAACACTAGGTTCCCTCTGCCTACCCTGATATATAGATATTGCGGAATACAGCGTGAAGCTGATATAAAATAGAATTCTAATTGTTCCTAGCAGAAGTCACAGCAAATAACTAGTAATCCCGTAAAGAAGTTGAAACGTGATTATGACGTGCGGACCGAATGGCTCGGCAAAAAGCGAAAACGTGTTTTGGTCAACCGCATTACTCTTAAGTGTATTTTCTGATGGCATCTAGGATGTGTTGTCAGCTGGAGAATACTAGTTGGAGAATTTGGCTTGAGTTATTTTTGTTACTAAATATGTATGACGCGATGGTTATGGGTTCGATTCCTATTCTTGGGAATTCTTTATTTTTGTTTAAAGAATTCCCAATCCTATAAGCAAAGGGCGGCGTTTTAAAATTAATGGAAACAAATTCATTTGAAATTAATAAACACGCGTCAACCTACAAAAGTACATCGAATATGTAATCAGTAACATCAAAGAAACGACGGTGTCAATATAAACAGAAAATTAAAATAAAATATATATAAAGGTATATTTTGTACCTTTTTTTACAAAACAATGCATTTTTCAATTTAATTTTATGTATAATATGTAATATATGTTGAAAAATAGAAACATTTTAAACTTGTTTCAAGCAAACACGTATTAAAGTAGTAATAACTAATATTACTTAATAACTAATATATCTTAATTTATTGGACCTTATAACTCCTATATGTAAATCTTATATCAAAGATTTTTGTACTTTAAGTTTAAATAACAAACAAGAATAAATAGCAAACAATATCTAAAAGATTTAAGGAAAAATTCAATAACCTAAAATTATAATTGCAACAACACGATAAAAAGAAATAGTTATTAGTTTAAAACTACATTTACCTCAACAGAGCCCTTCATGGTGACCAAATCATGTCATTTAATAAATATTTTTCCCACAAATCCCTTTTTCCACTAAAACAATATTGAATTTCTACTTTTATATGCAACACAATTAAACATTCACTGTATAAAATTTTAACTGTGTTAGCGAAAGCGAAAATAATTTTGTAAACTACCCTCCACTTAAATTACTTGAGAACTTGCCAAGCGTAAAATTATATGAAAATATTAATTGGTTACAAAGTTTAAAGCTATAAATAAAATTTGAATTTTATTTTTTGTAGTAGTTCAGTTTTATAAGGTTAAATGTATGCTGGAGTTTCGATTTCCACTCGAAAGTATTTTTATTAGCATATTTTCTTTATCAAGTATGTTTATTGATGACTTTAATCATTATTTTATTATACAGATATTATTTTAATCAAAGGCCAGTCGTAGTATAGATACACAAGCGTTCGTGTAAACGCGACAGGTTGTAGGTTCGATTCCCAGTTGATAAAATGAAACGTTTATTATTTTCGTTACTAACAGAGTATCTTAACATCAGGTTCCTAGGTTCCCTCTGCCTAACCCACTGTGTGCGGGATAAAGCGTAAAGCTGAAAAAGTCATAATAATAATGAAATACATCAATTTATTTTCTTAAACGAATTCTTATTTTGTTGGAAATAAAAATAATGTAGTTATGTGTTATTGTATTTTATTTTTAAAATAACTTTGCAATTTCAATCACTTTGATCAATCAATATATCGCTTCCAAATTCAAGACAGTGCGCGTTGACTGGCGCAAATTAACGCCGCACTTTATATTTCTAGAGAAGTAAATGAAAAAGTTCTGTGCCACAAGTTGACTCAAGAAAAGTCAAAATAAGCCTCCCACGACTTAGTTAAAAATCTTTTGTGTACTCTGAAAAACGATCAACTTTGACTAATTAATTAATTATTTTACAAGGAACTGCCAACTTTATAAAACTAATCAACATTTACCTTTAATTTGTAATTCCAATTAACCCTAACAGGGATTCGAAGCCGGTACCTTTAATCACTGGCTGTATAAACTTTATGTATAATGTATAATATTATATAATAGTTTATAATTTATTCCGCCATAGGTGCCCGTTAGAAATGGCAGTGTATATACATATATTTTGATATGTAACTTACGACCAGCGACTGTTATTCCCGTGGCAATACCTGTAGCTATTATGTTATTATATTCATGGTGTGCTCATGAAATATGATATAGTATTTTTTTTTAATTTGTTTTTCTCGTATTTTTGGGTATTCAATTGTAGGAATAACAGGAGAATAGAGTGATATGCCCATAAGTCCGCTTTCTGTTTAAAGACTACAGACTAGACGAGAGAGAGACTTGTCTCAGAATCGTGATCTTTTTTTATATAAGTCATCATCATTATCATCATCGACAGCCATCTTTCGTCCTCTGCTCAGCCCTTCGGACCCACCCGCTTCCCGCCAACCTCTTTAGGTCGTCGCTCCATCTAGCGGGGGGTCGTCGTTTTCATATATGTATGTATATGAAATCTAACCACCCCAAAAAATTAACTACTATTTAAAATACTAATATTTTATATTATAATAAGTTAAAGTTGTGTATGTTTAATGGCCACAACTTGTTTAATACATGCAAAGCCTCGAGTGTCCGCATTAAAACTTGGTGATAGGAATGTTAGGCTATTTTGAATATTATGTTACCAATAGTGGTATAAGCTTTGAGATACTCTTTTATGCTTTTAAAGTAGTGAAGAAAGAAGAAGAAATATTTTTTGCTTGTTATAGTGTTTTCCGTAAATAGAAAGGAACTTACTGTTAACTCACTTCGCCCTCTATTTTCTGCCTATTTTTTGATAGGTACATTGTAGGGTAAGTAGCTCGTCAGAACGAGAAAAAGAAAATTATAAATTCGAATACGAAAATAAAATAAATTCTTCGAGTGAAAATCGAACCCACAAACTACATAAAAAGATCGAATATAAAAAAAATACAAAACACTAACAAAAAAAATCATTAATCGCAATATGAATATGACAGCTTCATATAATGATTCATTGTGTAAGGTACAGTATAAAATGTTTTATTTAAATAATGAATGTTTTTCATTTGTTTACACAAATAACCTGTCAAAAAATAATCGACGTGGATCGATTGGACAGTTTCCATTCTACTTTAGTTTTATGGCACATATTTTCCCCAAATAATATATTGGTAGTGGCGCAGCGGCACAAGGGTGTGACTGTAACGCGACGGTTCTGGGTTCAATCCCCAGTCGAGGAAGTGAAATATTTATATACGTTTATATTTCCATTTCGTCGCTCTGGTGTCGGGGCAAAGCGCGGCGTTGAGTTCCGCCACTCAAAACGCAATGCCAGCCGGCAGAAAATGGGGAACGGAGTATCTTAACACTAGGTTTCCTCTGCCTACGCATCGTGAAGCTGATTAAAACTTACTTTTATATATAACCTTGTCCTCTAGAAGCGCACTTCTAAATATAAAAAAGTATGTTAAAAAAATTTGCTCGACTAAAATCACGACGGTTATGGGTTTAATTCGCGCTCGAGGAATTGAACACTCAATCATTGTGTTTTAGCTAGACTCTGTCCACTGTATCCAAATGGCCACAACTAAAATTTTAAACTTGAATACGTTTAAAAATGTTATAATAATATTATTCAGAAAAAATATTTGCAATGTGAAACTAAAATAGAATAAAAACTGTCAAAGATGTCATCATCATATGTGGTGACAGCTTTGACACTACACCTCAATAATTTTTTGACAGGTTATTTAAGCAAATAAATGTTAAGCATTAATTCTTTAAATATAACATTTTATACAAATTGTAACTTACAAAGAAAAATGCTTGATGAAGCTGTCATTTTCACATTTCTTTTAATATTTTTTTGACTAGTAATTTAAATGAATTTTACCAATACTTGGACATATATTATAACGTGTAATACTTATTAATTTGACTGTCCCTTATTCGAAGCTTATTAAATGAGATAGGCACTACGTTTCCCGCCTGTACTTCCTTCTTAGGCCACGCCTTTTTCCCCTGACGTCACTTCCACTTGGCAGTCCCTTCCTTTTGACAGCCGTGGGTAAAAATATTCATTGNTAGTTACTTTTCTCAGCTTTTCTCAGCCCAGCGTTTATAGTCACACGCTTGTGCCGGTCTGTAACATAGTAAAGTGCGGCGTTAAGTTTCGTCACTCTACACGCAATGCCTCCAGAATTCGGCGGAAAGTGAGAAACGGAGTGTCTTAACACTTCATTCTCTGTACCTATCCTGTAGATACATTATATATAATAACAAGATAAATTCAGGCTCAAAATGATTGTATTCAACTTTTTATACGCGGCTTCGAATTTGTTTACACATTGTTTACATTGAAAAACAAAAGGGGATTTTTTACCTTATAAAAAAACAATACAATAATATACAAAACGCAAAATTTTCAAATATAGGTCAAAAAAAACCTTTTCAAATGAGCAAGTGGAAAACATTGTAAAGGTAATTTGGGTGTGTAAATAAAGCGTATTAGGTAAGCTTAGTTAGTTTAGTTTTCATATAACTTTGGTAAGGCGTCGACTAAAATTTATAAAATATTTTTAAAAAAAGGTATAAAAATAAGTAAATATTAACAGAGACCATCGTGGCACAGTGAGACAGCGGCCGTCTATAAACGTAATGTAGCTTTGATTCCTAGTCGAGGGAGTAATTAATTGGTAGGCAGCAAGAACCTGTTGTCGAAAAATTTCGTTCTTCACTTTCACTCACTTCGTATAAAATAAACAAAAAATAGTTTAAATGTAATCTTTCCTCCAAGTAGGTACGGTATCAACCATTGTGATAAAACTGAGTTATTACAATGCACCAAATACTTTTCTATATATTAAATTATATTTCGAATGGGGAAATTTAGCCACTTAATACGGTAGAATTCGATGGAAAGAGAAAAATGGGAACGGAGTATCTGAGCACTAAGTTACCAGGTTCCCTTTGCTTACCCTGCTGTGTAGAAATTACAGCGTGAAGCTAAAAATTTATTTCAAACTGATTAATCTCCATTATTTTTTCAAAACATTAAGGTTTAAAAATAACTTATTAATTAATCAAAACCAGTTACATATAATAAAAAAAACAATCAAAATCCGTACGAACAAAAGATTTATTTCTTTTTCTTTCTACTTTTATTGCAACTATATTTATAGTTCTGTCCAATAAAATCCTAAGAGCACATAAACTTTGAGAACATCAGAATAAACGGTACTTGAATAATTGAACTACTTACTGTAGGAAAATTTATGGCGGAAGACTCTCTGGACTTACCTGGAAAAAAATCATAATATTAGTGGCAGTGGTGACGTTCAATATGTGGGTTCGATTCCTACTAGGGGCAATATATTTGATTTTAATTTCCTTTTAAGTGCAGTAAGCTAAAAAAAGTGTTAAGTGAAAGTTGTGAGTTCGATTTCCACGTATTTCCATTTCAGTAGATACTTCGGTAACTATTCGTTCTGTATAACAAATGACACATTCTAAATGAGAAACGTAAATTTGACGCGATATATAAAAAAAAGTGTTTTGACACTAGATTCTGTCCGTTGGCCTTGACTTTTTTTTTATACATGAAGCAAGAACAATATTTTTTTTGATCATGTTTAAAGTTGTCATTGTCAATAATTGTCTCCAAAGAGTGTTACAACTATACATCTCCCACCTGTTGCCATGGCAACCTGTTAGATCTCATTTATTTTTCAGATGCACCCCGCAGCGTATTTAGTTCACCCTACAATTGTGTTTGTGTGTGTTAGTTTGTTTATCCAACTTTAATCTTTACTTTGAGGCCGTCAGGGTGCAGCACAGGGTCGGGGTGGTTGGGCGCGGGGCGCGACGGTTGGGGATTCGATTCCCACTTGGGGGAATCAATTGTTTTCATTTTGTCATTCTGCGGTACATTTATTTGTGCAGAAAACACGATTAATTAATTCTTAATTGTATTTTAATTAATTTAAAATTCATTAATTGTTAATCATGACTATTATACATTAAAAATTATCACTTCTTTTTAGTATATAATTGTTAATTAAACTAAATTTCGGGATACCCTGTGAATCTGTAAATCATTATATCAAAATATTCAAATCCAAAAAAACAAGGGTATTTCGCATAAGAAGTAAAACCCAAATTACTTAGCAACAAAGTTAATTTAACATAATTTGAATATATCTTTTTCCAAGTCAGTTAAAGCAGATTCCCCCTAATAAGACATTGACGAGGGTACAACATGATTTTGTTACGAGTTAGCTATAATATAATTGACTTCTTGACGCTCTGTTAACTACACTAACCAGTTAACAGATTAGTCGCTGATGAATATTAGTTTTAGCTAATGTCACTATTATTTAGCGTATATATGTAAAATATTAGTTTTAATGGATGAAAGGGTTGTATAGGATATTTAGGTTTTTGTTTGTGTCATTTCCGGGGATTATTTTGTAGCAATTTCTGTATAAGCCAGTGTTTTTTTCTATATTTATTTGTAAAGAGGATGGTCTTGTATATTGTAAATAACTTTATTATTTTCTATATGGCACAGTAGCACACCGTCTTACTATAAACGTGACGGTTATAAGGTCACTAAAGGGAATTAATAATTTTCATTTTCTCGTGTAAAACAAAACGGGGCGGTGAGTTTTCCCACTCAATACAGAATGTCTTAAAACTTGGACGTAAAGTGAGGAACAGGTATCTTAACACTTACTTCCTTCTACCTTATAGTGTGATAAATGGAGAACTGGATTATTAATATTAAATAACCACCACCACCAGCGCGGCGTTAAGTTTCTCCATTCAGCACGCAATATCCGGATCAGCACAGAACTTCCTCCACTTCCATATGGAAGATGAAAACACCCAATCCCATTCGACCCTCGAACCCACACCAACCTTAACTCCCATCAATCTCTCCCATACATATCACATACAATCAATCCATTATTAATAGTAACCAATTAAAATATAATGAACGCTATCAATAACGCGTGTCAATCTCCTCTGATATCCGACGGTGTAATTATATAATAATTAATATTTACCTCTCCCGTATCCGTATCGGTATTGTTTTATAATTAATAATTAGTCTTTGTTTAAATTAATGTTCTTGATTGTTATATTATTTATATGTAGACTAGTTTTTGTCAGCGGATTCGCTTGCGTGATCGCGGTGCTGGTGGAATTGTGTAATGTTAAATGAGATAGGTAGTCTAAGTCTTTTTTTTATCATTTTTAAAGTGTTATTCCACACTTAGAAATGAAAAAAATTTATTAAGAAAACGTATTAAAAAATTTCGTTACGTTAAATTTTTTATATTTTCTAAGGGTCGTAAGTAACTTTATACTCTTACAGTCCATTCGGTTGCATCTGTCCGACAGTCTTTTGTAGTTTCACGCTTTATCCCGCAAATAGCAGTATATGCAGAAGGAACCTGGGAACCTAGTATTAAGAGAGAGAGAGCGATTAAAATAAAATATTTAATGTTGCATTCCCCTATTAGTATGCTAGTGCCCCTGCGCCACGATTTCCCCCCCCTAATAAATTAATATGAAACCCTACCCTACCCTATAATAATACGGAACCCTAAAAACTGAATAATAATCACCATGTACTATCAAAACTTACCTGACAATCAAACAACTACAGAACACATCCACAATAACTCGCAATTCGATTACAGCCCACGTATTATGTAACTGACAGCCTCTGATAAGGGTTAACTTTTTAAAGGCTTTGTCGTGTGCTTTGCCGCTTTGTACTGTTATCACGGGAGGTAATTAGCTATATTATTATTGTATGAATAAATAAATAGAATGGATTTGTTTGTATGTAAATGTGTGTGGTTTTCGTTTAAATTAGCTTTTGAAATTTTAATATTTATGATATTTAGTATTTAAAAACTGGTCAAGGTGCGAGTTCACCTCCGAGAGTTTAGTGTATATAAAATGAAACTACAATTATGTTACGTTTGTAATTATTCTTATCTGTAATATAAACTACAATTGTCAAATTTCTTTATTTATATGTAGGTACTGCAAATTCACACTTCTTGTCAAATTCCAGAATTGTAGGTCTATGGAAAATACTCTATGGATTTTCATTATGTATATGTATTCATTTTGTATCACATTAACTACAAACATATTTTTGCTATGCTGAAAATCTCATTTTAACAAACTTTTTAACATATATAAAACCATTTTATTGGAATTAAAACTATTCTATCTCCATCAAAAAGTTGAAAGATCGATTCAGAAACACTTTAACAATAGGAAAATGTTGAATTCTGGAAAGATCATCTCCCAGATAGATAGTAGGGGGCGAAGCAATCATCGCGTTCATCCGTTCGGAAAAGTCTTTAAATATATTTGACGTGATGCCCTTCTGGCTGAACGGTTTTAAGTTCATCCATATACAAAATTAAGTAGGTCGGTATTTATGTACTCTCGCTGTATATTATGTTGTTGCTAATCGCTATTTAATATAACTGTTTTAATTTATCGTGAGCCCAGCCGGCTGGGGCACTAGCGAACATTAAACGCTACAGGTTGTGAGTTCGATTCCCACTACAGGAAATAAAATATTTTATATTTACATTTTGTCGCTCTGGTAACGAGGTAAAGCTCGGCGTTGAGCTCCACCACTTATAAAGCAATGCGTCCAGAATTTGGCAGAAAGTAGGGTTCAGAAGTGTTTCAATAGGAACGAAATGTTTTAACACTAGGTTCCTAGAATCTATCTGTTATCCTGCCATGTGCGGGATATTTATATTCTTGTAAGAAAATATCATGTTCTACGACGTTAAGTTTCGCCACTCAACACATATTGTCTCGAATTGTAGCGAAAATTCTCTATTTGCACAATAAAAACCACCTCTTTTATAATATATTTCCCATATTTATATCATTCTGTTAAATTAAGCAAAAACAAACAGTTAAAAAAAACAGTTAAAAAATCATTTAAATAATATTAAACTACCAAAAAATTGCCACCATTTTCATTTTTGACCAGTGAAATCGTAAATCTCTTTCCGCAGCATCGCGGTACATTATAAGCCGACAGCTATTGGGCGTTGTCATTAAATGGAGTGAGTAATTTGTCAAATGGCAATGTCCGAAGGCTATAAACTAAAAATGTAGGTATATGTAGCGGAAAGGTTTGGGTGATAGTAAAAATTGATCAGGTTTGACCCAATTTAGTAAACGTTTTCACGCTTTTTCCCGCACAGACAAAGGGAATTTAGTTTTAGTATTGAGATACTCCGTTAACTATTTTGTAGATGTTCAATTTGTTTTGGATATATATAGTTACTTAGGCAGAGAAGAGCTGGAAGTGAATATTAATTCGGACTTCAAAGCGGCCCACTATAGGAACAACCCAAGTCCTAGGAATTGCTGCCCGGTGAATCCATGTTATGCTAAGTATCCTTTTCGAAAATTTGTTGCATATTTGAGTGTAAAACTCATTTTTGTAAATAAATTATTTCTCCATAACATATATGAACTTATTTTAAGTTTAATCACGCCATAGTTGATATGGAAAACATATCTTTCAAACTAACTAACTACTAACTAACTAACTTAAAATATCACCGCTTTTCCCATATATACACATATGAAAGAAATAAAATACTCAAAAAGCACTTAAGCTATCAATACTATATCTTATGTACATATTCAATTTTGTCACCCTACGCTATGAATATTACACATAAGAATTCTTATACTCTTCGCTACAATATTTTTGTTGTTTTTTTTAGCTTCACGATGTAAACCGAACAGTAGGATTAGACTGAGGGGACCTGGGAACCTAGTGCTTAGAAACTCCTATGTCTTTTTTGCCGAATTCTCAAGGCATTGCATGTTGAGTAGCAGAATTTAAGTGCTTTTTCAATTTTATTAATTTTATTCCTCCGAGTGGAAATTGAAACCCCAAACGTCATCGCCACGTTTATAGCACTGAACAACGACTAGACTCTAGGCTCAAATTTTAATTTTGGCTTAAATTGCTAAACAAAGTCAGTAATTAGGTCGTCTATGTAGACCAAACCTCTGAAATCAAAATAATCTGTTCGGAAAAAATATTTTTCATTCTAGCTACCCAAAAGTTTTGGGAAGTTAATAAAATTTAAATAAACAAAATGCCATACGTTGCATTAGGTTAATTTAATTTAATTTACCCACAAAATTTTACATTAAAAAGCACTTGGGACTAAATACATTTTAAATCTACGCAATTATACTGTAATTAGGTTCCTTAATTGGTTGAAATACTTGAGAGTGGTTTATGGAAAGAATGTGACAAAGTTTATTTTTAGGTCACGCGTGTAGGCTTGGAACAATTAAACACAAAACTTTTATTTTATGTGTATCTAGCGACCCGCCCGCGGCTTCACCTGCTTGAAATATAAATTCCACATTACTTTCGCGATTTAATAACATTATCACTGTAAAGACAATATCCGTACATTGAAAACTAAAATTTTGGCCAATTCTGTAAAGCTGACATTTTATACCAATTTTGTCGAGAAAAGAGTAATAATTTGAACAAAACGATTTAAATAAAACAAATACTAAATGTTAAGGCAAGTTTGGCAAAGTACAATAGTGAAAACTGCATTTAAATCGATTAAGCCTTTCTTGAGATTGCCGTGCACAAACAGACAAAAAAATTGTTTTGAACAATTTTTTCAGCTTTAGTTTATTAGTATAGGTATGTAGGTAGAAGTATCTAGCAGAGAAAATTCTCTAAGATACGCTGTTTTCCATTTTTAACCGTCACATTTTCTTTGCGTGTTGTGTGGCATAACTCAACGCCGCGCTCTGTCTTGATACCAAAGCGATAAAACGATAGAATTTCCGATATCTGTAAACGAATTTAAATCTGTAAAACTTAGCCCAATTCGTGTCAGTTCACATTAGCAAAAGTAATTTATTATAAGATTGACCTAACATGGGTTCCGTTAAGCAAAATTTAGGGTTCAACTTTTCCTTTCCACATTTTGGATTTGAACCGGCATTATGGTCATTAATAGGATTAGCTCGATTAGTTCGCGCCCATCCGGCCTTCATCACACGTTGCGGTTTAATACTTCGGGAAGTTTTCATATAAAATAAATCGTTTAACGATAATCTTCTGTAGGGTCAATTAGAATAAATTCGGTCAGAATTGCCTAAAGCGGTAATGTAAAATGCATTAACAGTTTTGCATGGAAATGGAATGATAGCAGTGATCAGGAAACGTTTACAGTTTATGTTTTGCTATGGAACCAAATGGGCATATGGCAAATATAGTTTAATCTTTTTATTTTCCTTTTCTAATGTATTTGAGAGATTGAAAGGCTAAAGGCCATTTGGATATTTAAAGAGAAAAAATCGACGAAAAGGTCATCATGGTGCAGTGGCACAGTGTCTGACTGGTTGTTAATTCGATTCCTCCTCCGAGTAGAATGTTCACAATTATCAAGAATATCTATTACTATCATTTTGAAGCTTTGGCAACACGTAGAGCAGCGGAGCTCAACGCCGCAAATTATGACATTATACATTTCCCTAAATGTTTCTTTTAAGAATATGTACCCCACATTGTATAGGTTATATAAAATACTATATTTACTACCACTTCCGACTATATTTAGACAAAACGAATATATATTTCAACAACAAATTCCCTCTCAAATGGTATTCACTTTGTAAGATCTATACAATTTGTTCCTTCCAAAGTTAACAGTTTAACGTGTTTCATTTCTAATTCAGCGATTTCTAGACCGTGTCGATCCATATTTAATTCACGAGCCAGTTAGCTTCCATGCTCTAATTTCAGTTTAAACAGGACTTTGTGAGCAAAGAACACTGTTCTTGACAAGGTTGTCTCGACTCGAGCTCAAATTATGGACTCTTTTTTATAAGGGTTCCGTACCCAAAGGGTTAAAGGGAACCTTATTACTCAGACGCCGCTGTCCATCCGTCTATCTGTCCATCTATCTGTTCATCTATCTTTTGTTATATATATAGATTATTATAATAACCCTACCTATATCTTAACTAATGCCAAATATTAATTACCAAATTTCCGGCAACATATATACGCATATGTATATGTACAACATATAATGTCGGTGGAAATACAAGCCAAAGAATGTATGTATCATAGAAAGTACAATTAGGTCGCTTGCCCAGTTAATGAATACATATCATCAACATTAGACAAAGCTTGGACTTTACAAGTGAATAAAGCTCATATTTCATAGAAACGAACAAGCAATTGTAGCACTTAAAGTTAAGGTATAAGAGCAAAATTTTAATGGCCACCCTAATTATAGGAGTGATGAAATTCCTTCACTTGATAACGTAAAGGCTGTAATTGAAACTATGCCTCAAGGGAGGAACTTTTGCTAAAACACTGTTTGATGTATGGCAATGTTTGACACGTGAGTCGAGTGGTTAAGATTAAAAATTATATTTTTAATTTGGAAATTGTGACCTTTTTAAAAGCTTTTATTTAACTTGCAATGTATGTATGTGGGTTCGGGTGAAATCTTGGAGCTCAATTTTGAAATAGATATCGTCAACCGATTGAGCTGAAATTTTGTATACAAGTTTACTTTGGATGACAATGCACAATAAAATATGTGACGTCATTCTAAATGTAATATGGCGGACCATGCAAGATGGCTGAATAGTTATATTTAATGCACTTCTATAATATGGGTATCAAATGAAAGGGCTCGTTGAGAGCAACTCGAAAAATAATGTGATGTCATTCTAAATCCCATAAGGAGGAAATCGAAGATAGCCGAGTATCTATTTGGTCTACTTCTACAATATAGATATTAAATGAAATGGGTCGTTGACCGTAACTCTAAAAATAATGTGACGTTATACTAAATCCAATATGGCGGAACATCTAAGATGGC
>JAKRZM010001242.1:140056-172090 GCA_036379175.1 Heliconius cydno galanthus
TAACTTCAATCATTTTAAATTTTTGCTTACATAATTAATATTACCAAGAAAATTGAAATACATAAAAGCTATTTATGAAAGTCAGCTAAACTCTAGAGACAAATACGCAATAAAGCCTCGACTCCAAAATCGGATTATGACGCGACCCGTGTCACATTGACAGCTGCTGTCAGGTGACATATGTCACGCTGACACCCGCTAACACCATTGATCTTCATTGGTACATTGCCATATAAAAGTAAGATGACAAATTGATTAGCCACAGATAAATAATAAGGTCACTGTATCAAAAATAAATGCTTTGAGTGATTGTATTTTTTTTTATTTTGATTATTTTTTTAAGACATTAAATATTTTTCATTATATTCAAGAATTAATATATTTTTATTTATTAATTACTTATCGACACAAAGATAAAAAACAATGTAAATAATATCCACATAGAGGAGTTATTATATAATAATCATTCCTTAACAGTTAATAAACCACCGTCTATTTACAATAAAATAACAACATATTCTTTCGTAAAATGACTCTAATTATCACTTATAATTTTGAAAATGACTATAATGCGTCAGTAAAATGCTTTTTTGTTCTAAACTCTAAGCACGAGTCAACACTAAGCTTTGACTCCTATAAGATTATGACGCGACCCACGTCACTTTGCTAACAACTCGGCTGGCATATGTCATAAATGGTACGTTGAACTATAAATATATTGGAATTTAGTTTAGGAAACCGGAAGTACAGTTAAGTGATAGAGAAGATTGTCAACATAAATTTATTATTTAAGAAATGTCCAGTTTAAAAGTGTTACATAATTAATTATACTTTTTTTTTTGCTTCACGCTATATCCCGCATGTAGCAGAATAGGACAGGACAGGACAGAGCGAGTCTAGTTCCAGAACTCCTCTGTTAAGAAACTTAGTTTGAAAATGTATTTTTTGACTAAAACGCTATTGCTTTTACAATCCTCAATTCATAATTTAGTCATTTATACTTCAATATACTCAATTATAATTAGTAGCTGACCAAATTTACTATTTAAATTGTTAACTAAACTCACTTTCTATATTTTCTGGATTTCACTCTAATGAAGCTGAGTGAATCAACAACAATACTGTATCTAATCTCTAACTCTCTAGTGTTTTGAGGGATTCAAATTAAGTTGTAAATTGAAACATTTAAAATTCATTGCCGTTTTAATAGGCTTCCCAAATAACTCATTTTGCACGATATTCGTGTTAGTAGGTTAATACATAATTATAATAATATTTTAATGTTTTTAGTACTAGTATTTTATTACTTGTACACGAGGCGTTGAGTTCCACCACCTATCTGGCAATATCTTGAATTAGGGCGGAAAGCATCTCTGCTTTCCGGAGCTTTCCTGGACTCTCGTCCAGTGTAATGAAACTAGGTTTACTCTGCCTATCTATAACGCGAAATTACTCACTACGTTTTTCACTTTTCTTATAATTTTCGACAGGTAGAGTGGCAGTACTCATCGCCGCGCTTTGTCTACCATGAAAATAATTTAAATATAATCATTCCCTCGAATAGGCATCGAACCCATAACTACCGCACTTACAGTTAGACGCTATCACAACGATACGTGGGTTTTGAAATAAAGCTAATTTTGTTTGATTGCGCGGAGTCAACGGAGGCATCGTACTCGTGACACACCGGCGACATCTCCCGACGAGAAATCTGCAAATGCTGAAGCGATTAAAACCCCATTTAATCCAGCACTCTAGGTGAGGGCGGACTGCCTCCACCATCGAAAGGCCTGCCTCCGGGGACCCTAGATCCTCTCTCTATCGCCAGATCAGGGCTTCATCCGCTCTTCTCCTGATCTACACGTTGCACGTCACGCTACCGCTCGCTTGCACAGAATGCATGTACTCTGGCAAGTATTTACGGCTGTACTTCCAAAGGAGGATCGCCTGCCATGATATTTGGTGCCGTTTATCTTCTAATTGCTCTCACCACTATGACACGCTGCGCTTTCCGCAATTGGGTCTTATTGCGAGCAGTGAGAGTATCCGCCCACACAGGGGCACCATACAGAGCCATGGATCTCAACACGCTGACATAAAGTTGCCAGCATGGAGAATCAGGCTCTCCGACACTCGGCAATAGGCTGCCAAGGGTCCAGCTTCGGCTAAGCATTCGGCCTCCTCGTAATACGATCCCCGGAATGTGATCGGCATATCATCGGCATAGCAAATGACACTCATCCTAGGGAAAAAGCGGCAACGGAGAAGCCAGTCGTAACTGAAATGCCATAGTAACGGGCCTAACACTAACCTCTGTAGAACCCCGCAACCGACCCTTTGCGCCCACAAAATACCTGAAGTAAGTCTAAATAGCAAATGTAGTTCAGGGTTAATTACAAAACTCTTTTGACATTACGCGTCCGCATTCGTCCTTAATTAACACGAACTATATTCGTATATATGGTTGGTTGGTTGGTTTTTATTTTTTGGACTTTTTACAATGTTCTTTTTAACAAGATTTTGTATTAGGAACTAACGTATCAAAGGAAGTAAAATATATACAAACCAATATTGCTTCTTCCCGTTTTGATGTAATTTGTTTTGATGTAAAAAATTTAATAGCACAGCTCCAATTAAGTCGGAAAGCGGAGAAGAAAATGTCTGGACGGAGGGAGAATCTAAATAAAAAGGATGTAAAGTCACCCAAAGAAAAAAAAAACAATTAAATCCGTCCATCTTAACCAGACAATACACCCGTATTAATATTAAATATTCAATAGAAATACTCCTAAAGGTCCCTTTTTGACAGTCAGCGATGTAGACCGTAATTTGGTATTCTAATTTAAAACAGATTCAATTTGAGTGATTTATTTGATTTCTTTAATCCAGGATTTTTGAATGTAACATTCGTATTATTCGACTTTTATTTAGTACGTGGTCTTTTAAGGTTGAATAAGTTTTTATTTTATATTATGTTTATTACTTAATGGGTTGTAGATTTGATTACTGTCTAAAGTTTACTTTATTTATTTTTTATTTTATTTTTATTTTTTATTTTATTTTTTTTCAGCTTCAGGAAGCTAAATGTTTAACAAAATATAAATGTATTTTTAATCTTTTTTAGCAAAGTAGGCAGAGGGAACCTACTGTTAAGATATTATGTGCCCCAACTTCCGCTTAATTTCCGATGAAATAAGGAAAAATTATTCAAAGTTTGTGCCGCTGCGCCTCTACGGCCTAATATAAAAATTGTTAAATTATAAAGAGAAATGGAGAGAAATAGCATAAATCTTCTGTTAATTCTATTTATATCCAACTGGAGTCTAATTTAGAGAGACGATTCAAAATACTCAGCAAAATGTTTCAAATTCCAACAGTGTTAATGTTACAAGCTCCATAATTTACATGCCTTTTGTCTCTGCCATTACATTTCGCTAGTTTTTTTATATAAAAAATCTACATTTACAAAGAAAGAAAAGAAAATCTGCGAAAAAAAATTGCACTTAAATAATGCGGTGTCAGTCAGGTTCCGTTACTTATGTGTGAAATTTCTTTGAACTTCCCGATTTAACTCATCGATCATTTAAGGCAAAAAATTAAATAAAAGATAGATTAAGACAAGATAATAAAAAAACCCTCATAAAAGAATCAAACCCATAGCCACTTATAAATAGATGGTGTACTGCTTTGACCTTAAAATTTCCAGGTCCTTCAAATTGTAAAATTTCAGGCTAAACTCGAAAATACAAACCTTAGAACTAAATTCACTACGGTCACCTAATTCCCGTATATTCGTTCATCCGGAGCTAGAGTAAATTCTAATTGTACAATAGCTTCACCGTATTCAGATTTCATTGAAAACCAGAGAAGAGAGGTTGTTGAATTTTGATATAAATGTGGTGGTCATTTTGTAATGTGAGAAATGCTCCATACATTTAGCATTGGAGTGGAGTGGACCGCGAACCATCCAAAGCTAAACTCGTGAAATGTACTATTTTCTCTAAATATACGGTCGATCAGATTTCTATAACTTACTGTAGAAAATGTATGTACATCTAATATTGAGGTCAGTCGTAGTGCAGGAGCACAGTGATAGTTTGTGGGTTCGATTTCCCCTCAAAGAAATAACATATTTAATATTTTCATTTCATCGCTCTGATGTTGAGGTATAACGCGTTGAGTTCCTTCACTCAACTCGCAATGCGTCCAGAATTCTTCGGAAAGTGAAGTTCTTCTGCACCTACTATTTGTGGGATACAGCGTGGAACTGAATATCAGTTCAGTTCTTTAGTGATAGCACTATAAGCGTTTCAGTTAAACATTTAAATATTTAAATATTTACAGTTAAATATTTTTTATTATTTTTATTTTATCCCGCACATAGCAGGATAAGTAGAGGAAACCTGCAGGGAGCTTTATTAATATATAAATGTATATCGATGTAATTTTCTAAGTAAAATCCTCAAATCTCATTTGAAATGGGAAAGACAGAATCTTATTAAACGTAAGGAAGATACCGACAATTTGAAATATTGCATTTCCTTAGCCAGCTTGAGGTGGAAAAATTGCATTCTCTAAAGCATTTTCAAATATCATAGTTATTGAAGTTGCTAGTTGCTCTTTTCTGATCTTGATGTTGGAAGATTAGTCTTTAGTTTCCTTTCAATTTTACGCTTTATCCCGAATATAGCAGGATATGAGGCTAGTCATGGGATAGGGGCACAAGCGTGTGTTGACGGGTTGTTATTTCGATTCCTATTCGAGAAAATGAATTATTTAATATTTTCATTTCTTCGCTGTGGTAAGAAGGTAAAGCGCGATGAGTCTCTTCACTAAACACGTAATGAATTCGGTGAAGAATGGAACTCGCTTTATGTACAAGTATAGCGTGAAGCTATAAAAAATGTAAAGTTAAAAAAAGTAATACAAAGATGCTCATTTTTTCGCTTTAAGAGAATGCTAGTTAATGGTGGAACTCAACTCCTCTGTGTAACAGAGTGGAGAAATGAAAATAATTATTTCCCCCGAGTAGAGATTGAACCCACAATTATTGCGTTTACAGCCAGATACGGTTTTACCAGAACAACATTTTCAACACGGTAGTATCTATTTCTTTGAATAACTTCACGAACTAAAATATATTCGTGATGTTCGAGCTACAAGTAGGTAAATGGTAAAGGAAACATAATATAAGAAAATGACATTTTATTAGATGGATGTCACTGGCTGATATTACATATTCTAACATGTATGTACTCGTATGTACGCGTACAGAAAGCTGAATAAGATTGTCTATGTAAGCCGAGCTTTAAGGACTTAAACCATTTATAGTGTTAATGTATTGTTTTATAGTATTTGCATAGCATTTCGCACTTACTAGGGTATAGGGAATCTTTGCCTTATTATGAGAGCATGGTAATGGAAATATTAATTTTTTTGAGTGGAAATCGAACGCACAACCTTTGCTTGCAGTCACACGCTTGTGCTCCTGCGCCACTACAGGCCTCTTAAAAAATAATTAGCAACTTGTTATTTTTGATTACTTAAAAACCAAAACATATTATTATAACTTTAAGATAAAATTCACAGCACATACAACAGTATATGTACCTACGTAGTATGCTTATGGCACACTCACTCTTCAATATTACGTCATATATCACTTGCAAATGGATTCCCTGGGAAATAACGAGACGCACTCCGTGACCTATCAATCCATTATTTTATCTACAATACATCGTTATAGACAAAAGTTGTGGTATGAATAATGAAAAGATTTTTATATGTAATATTTTTATAACTCTTGTTTATTTCCAAGTATATGTCGAAAATAGGGTTATTATATAATTTATATATATATTACCTATATATATATATTATTATTGAGCTCCACTACTCGTGTCTTAACACTAGGTTCCCTTTACCTACCCTGCTATGTTCGAAATAAAATATGTAAAATGTATTAAAGTAAATTATTTTTTATGTCGATCAAATTGAAGTGTATGTATAATTTTGGCATGAGATAGATTACATTGAGATAAGGCAAATGAAATTGTTCTTTTGATCTCATATTTCATATATTATATTATTTATATAGATATAATTTCATATTAGAATATTCTTTCAGAATTCTATTTTTATATTCTTTCAAGAGGAACTTCAATCTATAAACCTAGTGGTTGTTCAAACAAAGTTCAACCCCGGGGAAGTACACAAATATTTATTACAATAATGGCTTATATGGCTCAAGCGTGTGATTTTAAACGCGACGGTTGTGGATTCAATGCCCAGTCGTAGGAATGAAATATTTAATATTTTCATTTCTGTGCTCTGGTCACCAGGCAAAGCGCAGCGTAGAGTTCCGCCACTCAATACACAATGCCTCGAGAATTAGGTGGAAAGTGAGGAACGGAAGTATCTTAATGGAAACGAAGTGGCTCATATTAGCCTCCCACGTTTCATCTGTCTACCCAACAATCTGGGGCATACACTGTCAAGCTGAGAAAAAAAATATGTATTCGAAGAAATTCAAGAAAAATGAAGTTTATAAGAATAGAAATATTAGGCTAATCTCCTTTCAGAGACATTAACTAATATTATCATTTTCTAACGCTATATAAATATTATTTATTTTTAAAAGCTTTTATTTAACTTGCAATGTATGTATGTNGTGCAATTTGAAATCGTTGCCACGATACATTTTAAATTTCTCGGAGTCCAGGAAAACATTCACAAAGGAGCTTTGGTGCAGCTTATATTATAATATAAAAAAGCAATACAAGTATAATTACGTAATTTATTAAGTTTAAAACGTTTTCTTTTTCACGTTGATGCATTTTCTAAGCTGTTATGGGATAAGCAGAAAAATACTCTATTTCTTTATGATCTGGGTTTTCATCTATAAAATAAACATACATTTTGGTCGCCTTATACGAACAGTTATAATAACCGTCGTTGTCGTGTTGATTGGCGGAACTTAACGCTGCACTTTCCCTTATCACCCGAGCGGAGAAATGAATATGTTAATAAATAATAATTTATTTCGTGGAAATCGAACTCACAACCATTGTGCTTATGCCACGACAGCCTCTATATTATTTAGATATATTTTCTATATTTTTACGCATATTTAAACAATGTATTATCTATTCGGTTGAAATGTAAATGTTAGTGCAGGTGAAAAATATCGAGGCTGGCTCGTGAACCGCACTAATACGGCTTTATGTGGTTGACAGATCCCGTGGAACCGGATGCTGGTTTAAATCAGTCGGAATGTCCATTTTGATGAAGCGTACGGGATTTGTGGAGTTTTTACTTTGAATTTTACTTTGTAACATTTTCGATATTGTAGAGTTTTTTTTGTATTTTTTTTTAATTTTATTAGAATATGCATTGAAATTTTAATAAAAAATATTCTATATATAACAGATAGAGCGGTAGGTAGAGCGATGCTAGTGCTAAGACACTCCGTTCCCCAATGTCGTGATATCAGAGCGAGGAAAGGAAAACATAACATATTTATTTCATCCCCCAGAGTGGGAATCGAACCTACAAACGTCGCGCTAGCCAGGCGCAGTGTCGCTGCGCCAGTACAGTTTTAGATTCGCAGATTTTTTGATTTTTGAATGTTCTCGCTCTGGAAACGAAACAAAATGCGGCGTTGGGTTCTGTTCTAAATTTGGCGGCAAGAGGAGAACGGAAGAGTCTTAATGTGAACTGAGTATTTTAATACTAGGTTCCCAGGTTCCATCTGCCTGCCAATACAGCGTGAAGCTAAAAAAAGCTTTTAAAAGGAAGAATATAGCTTATTTAATGCAATATTATATTTCTAAAAGAGATATTCAGATAAATGAAAGTAAGTAGCTACATTATTGAATGAATGAATGAATATAAAAGCGGAAAAAAATTAGCTCTTTTCCTAAACTTATGATAGTTATCAAAGTTGCAAAGTTTAACCATTTAAGTTCTTGTATTACAACTTTTGTTCAAAATGTTTCTTTATTAAATACAAATTGTCCGTAATATTTTATGTATTAATATTTAAATATATAAAGATAATAATATATTGTGGCCAGTTGTCGTGCAGGGGCAATGGGTTCAATCTCTGTCTATCCTGCTAAAGCGTGAAGCTATTTTTTAATCATTACTATATTTATAAGAAAAATATGTGCCTTACACTATTTTTTCAAATACTCTTATAAAATTGTATAAGTAAAAAATATTTATAAATAAAAACCCACATATATTGTTTTAATGGGATTCTCATTTTATCCGTTTCATTTCGCCAACAGATTTCATTTAGCAAAAGTCAAATGGATGACATCGAGGTCCTACTCGTATATCACGTGATAAAACTAGAAATCAATTAGTCCACAGTGTGCGGCCTCGGTCGTTATACTTGTCAAAGATAAAATAATTTTCCGGAAACCCACCATTCAAATTCATCACATTTTTTTCGACTTTTAGACACGATTTTTTAAAGCATTGCCGACATACGATAAATTGGGTTTAGAGGAAATTTATTTTTGTGTTAAAAATCTAGATTTTATTGCTTTTATTCACTATTGTTTGTGTCTGGATTTGTTTCATTTGATAAATTTATGGAATATTTATGAATTTGCTGTTTATTTTTTTTATTTTTGAAGAATTTGTTTTTAGTTAAAACAAATAGTTATCTATTTATATAAAACTGAACGTCCATCACAAAATACTGTCCGTTGAAATCTCAAATTGCACTTATAGGATCCTTGGGGAGTATAAAGGAGCTAAGAAATAATTTTCACAAGTTCAAACGATTAAGCTAAAGGTTATACAACCTTTAAGTGACGTCACGTGAATAACATATCCTTAGAACACCGACTTTACAGACAACCAGTTTACAAGCTAATCTACAATACCTACATATACATACTAAATAGAGTGTTTTTTCTCTCTTCGCTGTACCTAATATAAATATTTCACTCTCATAGTATATAAAAAATCATTATTTATTTCCTCGACACGAGGATGTAACTGGAAGTCATAAATCAAAGTTATAATCTTTTGTACAATGTTTAACAATTTAGGCGCCTAATAAATTTTAACTTAGATGCAATGAATGTTGTAATATGTACATAAATATTAATTTCATACACCCCAGTTTTTATCTAGTTCATATGACTTAAAAGATTGTTCTTTTTAGCTTAACGCTGTAAAAATAATAGAAATATATAGTACTAGCGGCCCGCTCGCGGTTACACCCGCGTGAACTATGTTATTATTAATTTCTGTCTCCATGACTACGTCCTAGTGACGTCCATGCAAAATTTGAGTGAGTGACCTTTCGATTTTATATATATAGATATTTTTATATTAAAAATCAAAACAATTTTTAGGTACGGTATCAGATAATAACAAAATAAGAAGTAGGAAACAGACGTTTCTAAAATACAAGAAAGCGGAGACCGGAGTGTCTTAATGCTATAATATTCTCTTTGCTTACCTTATTTTGCCATATGAAGAGGGCGGTTAAAAATATTCTATAAGTAAATATTTGAGGAACAAATAAAGTAACTTTTCATCTCGAAAGTAAAAGAAATTCTTTGAATATAAAATAAGTTGATACAAATGAATATTAATTTTAAAGATTCTCTTTGTTGAAATTTGTTTCATTTCATAAACAACTTTTGTTGGTTATCTCGTACGTTATATTCTAGTTGTATTTCGAAGACGACGTTAGTATGTTTAATTATTTATTTCAAATTTGGTTAGTTGGCGAAAAGAGAGTGCAGGCGAATGTTAATGTATTAGAAGGAGATCTTATTTGGTTGATGAAGATGTCGCGTCCTAGCTATATTCGCTCATATGCGGACGAAACAAATCAGTTTCGCTCTCTATCCCGCATACAGCAGGGTAGGTAGATGGAACCTCCGTCGAAATTTTTGTTTTTGAGTGGGGGAAGTCAACGGCGGTTTTTTGCATAGTTGCCCGTGCATAGAAATGAAAATATTTAAAGATATCTAATAATTCATTCCTTTGAGTGAGGATCGAACCCACAACTGTCGCGTTACAGTCACACTCTGGTGCCACTGCTCCACGGTGGCCTCATATGCTACCGAAACAAAGTGATGGAACACAAATACGTACGTAAATGTTAAAATTGTTCAAATTTAATTACTACAGCTCATCTCTATGAATTTTTTAGCAAATATTTTATAAATCAACGTAAAAACTTTAACACCGAAATCTTAGGAAAAAAGATAAATAAAAAACAATGATGAAAAGTAACCCGCCCCTTTTTTAATAATATTTATTTTTGTACTTATCGTTGGGATTGTTTTTTCAATTTCGGTGTTCTGTACCGAAGATACTTAAGTAATGTAAACACGTAAAAAAGCTCACAAATTACTTAAACTGGCTAACAACTTTCCGTAAAAATAACGAAAAAAAAAACACCGTAAAAACTGAAATCTGAATCGTTTTAAAACTTTCAACTGTAATTTCCGGTTCACTAAGTAAACATCCCGCGTATCAAACACGCCGCGATCGCTTGATTGAAGATGAAATACATATAGAAATAAATCGATTGAACTAAGATTTAATATCATACTGGTAATATATTTGTTTTGCAGCTTTACACTCTTTCCCGCAAAGCAGGATAGGCACGAAATGTAGTTAAGACACTCAGTTCTACATTTTGAGTTTAATTATTAATATATTTCCATTTCTTCTCTACACATAGTGGGTTACGTTAAATTTTTAAATTTTTTTTAGCTTTACTCATATTGAATGAACACAACTCATTCTCTTTTATTCTCTTTTTTCTTATTTAATTAGTGAAGAAGCGCGAAGAAAAGAATAAAAATCACGACCCATATTTTACCTTGATGTGATTACGAGGTAAAGCAATTTCCTATCTCAAGTAGTGTTTCCTAGAACAAGCCTTATTTAAAAGACGGCTTACTTAAGCTGAATTTGCAAATCAAAGGATGTGCCTACATTATACCACTCTGTGCTTTTATTTATTTAAATATAAATTTTGTATATTACTTTATTGCAAATAACATATTTAAATATATAACATTAAGAGGGTTTAAATTTGGAGAGATAATTATTTTATTACGAAAATATGTCATAAAATTATATCTTTATGACGATTAAATCGATACAACATGTTCTTGATAACACTAAGCTGAGATAAAAGGACAAAAACTATAATTTATCCATAAAAAAATCTCACGTCGTATAAAAAATATTTCTAATAAAAACTTTTTTCATTTCAATCCCGGAAAAAGAGAAAGATGACTGAAAATTGTTTGAGATGTTTTCTTTGTATAATATAAAAAAAATACGTTACGCCCTCAGGAATCCCGTGAGGGCGTTATTGTTTATATCGTCAACAAATAAGATTTTCCGTTAAGTAATCATATCTACTAATATTATAATCATATTTCATAATAATAATATTATACATTTTAATGTAAGTTTATTTGTTGCAAAATTACCCAACCCCAAAGTTTAAGCGAGCGATTCTAGTACATATATAAAAATACGAAAGCCTTCGTAACTTCACGGGCGAAGCCGCGAGCGGTAATGTAGGGAATACCCATACATCTGTTTAGAAATGGCGTGGCGTTAAATTCCGACATTCAACACGTAATGTCTCGAATTCGAGGATGATTTCTTGTTACACTTTCACGCAAAAAATGAAACTTTTTATACCTTTTATATCAGAATAATACATCGGCTACAATTTATATTAAGATTTTATATAATTTGGCTATAATATAACAAAAAGATTGAAGCGGGCGAAGCCGCGGTTTTAGTCGTTAGTTATGCATATTGGGATATCATACATTATATTATAATAGTATTATACGATTTTGTACTTGCATAAATTTTAATAAAATTTGCTATCTTAAATGCAGGCGTCTAATGCTTTTAACCTAATTACTTGAGATAGAAAATCTTTTAGGTTAGCTTATATTGTAGAACTCGATCAATCTTTCTTACTCAGTAATTTTATGTTGAGTTAAATTACAGTTTCTTTTTATATCTATTGCAATTAATTTTTAATAATAAAGGAAATTGTTTGCGTACATTAAAGAGGCTTGTTTTATCCTGATCTTGTAGGAGTATCAGTAACTCCTCTCTCAGCTCATTTGAGGGCAGTCCTGATGCAGGAGTACGAGCATACGACTGTAAACGCGAAGGTTCTTCAATTTGGTGACGAACGCTAATCGCGGCGTTTAGTTCCGCCACTCAAAAATTAATATTCACAAGACATTATAAATAAGAAACAAAATATTAAATCACCATAACAATACCTAATATAATATTCTCTCACAAAAAAAGGAATATAACACAACCTCAAATATTATTTGACACTCAACTAGCGTTTTGGTCCAAATACCCAACGTTTTCTTTCATTTCTGTTCGCAAACGAATAGTTTCCTTTACATTTTGGCAAAAGCCCAGCTGTATGATTGAGAGACTCAGTACAATCGTAACTCACGTTTGATTGTCTACATCTGGTCCTTGGCAAATATTGGTGAACAGATTAAGATTCTTTTTTTTCAGGTTCACGCTGTATCCCGCATGTAGTAGGATAGGCAGAAGGAATCTAGTGTTAAGACAATCCACTTTCCACTTTGTAAACAATTCTGTAGATTCTGTAGGTCAACACGCTAGTTCTGGTGGATTAGCGTAACTCAACGTCGTGATTTGCTTCGACACCAGAGAAAAGAAATGAAAATAATAAATATTTTGTTTCCTGGCGTGAAAATCGAACCCACAATCTTCCTGATTAGGAGAGATAACCTAGTTTTAAGACATTTCGTTCTCGAAGCTGATGAATATAATAAAAATCCTTAAGCAATTAATAAAATAAGCAAAATTACTAAAGAAAATTAAATTCGTGTAAGTAAATTGGCCATTTCGCAAATACATAGATGTAATGAATATTCAATAATTTATGAGGTGTTTCATTAAGCGCTAATTGCCTAATTTATAATAAGCTTGGATATATTCCAGTACTTGCTTTAGGAGGAACGTTGGCTAAAACATACCCACTAATACATCAATTATACTGTTTTCTATGTATATTATAAAACGCAAAGAAGCCAGTTTTTAAATCTAGGTTCCCAGGTTCCCTCTGCCTTCTCTGCTGAGTGTGGAATATAGCGAGACGCAAAAAAAATCTAGTCATCGTCGCCCGCTTGCGTGGATTTTAACTGCCTGGTTTTTTTTTGGTCTCCGAAGAAATAATGAGGAATCGTCTTATAGTAGGCACTGATTACACCTGTGTACCTCTGCCTCTTTAATAGAGGTATACCTAAATCTAGTTACCAATATTATAAAATTAAAGTGTATGCTTGGTTTAACACGCTTATCTCAGGAAGTACTAGTAAGAATTAAAAAAAAACTTTTTTCACGTAAACCACTATGCCAGCATTCAGAGTGTATGAAGTAGCACTTTGAATATGTCATACACAAATACTAATTATTTGTATGTGCACACGAGTAAAGTCAAATCGAAAGCTAGTTAGTGTTAAAATTAAATCTATCGAGATACATTCGAACAGTCCACTAACAGTGTTAGAACATAAATCAAAATGAAGCATATTATTTGTTTAGTGCGCAGTCAATATCGAGAGAGCGCAAATATAGCAGTTAGTTCAAACATAAAATCTAATCTAATTTCAGTTTATTCGAGATACAATATTGGAAAATGCTAGAGTGCCTAGTGGTTCGTTAGTTTTGCTTGTAAACAGGTAGGTGTTGGTTCGAATTGTACGTGGTACAATGTGAAGCTATAATAAAAGAGAATATAGAGTGTGGTGAAGAAACATGATAAGATCTATGGCGTAACCTGGCACCCCGTCGTATGCATCTCGATCAGAAAAATATTTAATACTAGCGGCCCGCTCGCGGTTTCACCCGCGTGAACTATGTTATTATTAATTTTGTCTCCATGGCTACGTCCTAGTGACGTCTATGCAAAATTTGAGACTCCTAGCATATGTAGTAACGAAGTTTCATACAAACTTTCAACCCCTTAGAAGTCGAATATTGCAAATTCCCGTCTTAGCGAGCACCTACGTCCTATAAGTAACTCCTATGCAAAATTTGAGATTCCTAGCACTTGTAGTTTCTGAGATTTCGTGATGAGTGAGTGACCTTTCCATTTTATCTATATAGATAGATTAAAAGTTTATAATATGAATTGATTCCAAGACATTTACAATATTTATCAACCTCTATTTCGCAATACCAGAGTCACTAATGAGACGTTAGAGTCAGTATTTGGACACCAGAGTGCCCACTTCGTCCGAATTCAACATATAGTTGGTTGAGTGGTGAAACAGAATTTTGCATATTGCGTTACCAAAACGGACAAATGAAAATAATTCATTCCCTCGAAGGACGGACATAAATTACATTTTTATTCAAAATACAAAAATGTATAGAATATAAACACCCTCGTTACCTGTTCATTTAGTCCCAACTACCCTCTTTAGACGTATAAATTTGAGAAATACAAAGTAACGTAAATAAGTTAGAGTAGATTAAACTTTTATCGTCTCTATAAAAATGAGTAATAAGCACACGAAATGTTCTAAAATATAACGCAATAGAATTATTTAATGTTCAGAAATAATATACTTGTTTACCTCGTAATATTGGTAATCATGTGTTTATTAGATGCCATAGACATTGTTTGGTCGGTACTGTTTATGGTTCTCAAGAATTGTTTTCCTATATAGCTTCACTTTGGGATTTTACGATTCTTTTTATGTTTATATGGATAGTATTTATACTAAAAATATTGATATAATTTTGGTATAAATTAAGTTTTTTTTTAGCTTCACATTGTATCTGTCTAGTAGCAGGATAGGCAGAGGAATCCTATATTAAATATTTCATTTCCTCGAATGAGATTTGAACCTACGACCTGTGACATTTAAACTCACACGCGTATGCCTCTGCGCCACAACTGGCCTCTAAGTACATCTTAGATTTAAAGATATTTAATAGATTTTCTGCTTTAATAAACATTGTTAGAATTACTATCATAGCATTGTCCAAATAATTTTATTTAAAAGAAATGCTTCATTTGTTCTATTCAGCTTTGAATTTAGTCGATAGATAAATGTCTGAATCTCTGTCTGTCTGATTTACATTACCGACATTGTTTATAAATATAGCATGGCATTCAAAGGAACACTAACTGCTAACATAGTCCTTTCTTTAATTTCCGCCCAATTCTCCTAACATTGTGTGTTGAGTGGCAGAATTTAACGCCGCGGCTTGCCGATGAGTAGTTCCAAAGAACAATTAGATGCATTAAATCCAAAATAATTATCAAATTGCGTGTGGAATGGCTATCCTTTAACACTAGAAGTGCCGAAGATTGATACTCCCCTTGAACCGCCGTCGTGACAAATTTGTCCCATTCTACTTATTATGTTGATTGTTGGTATAATACAAAAAAAATATTATTAAAATAATTCGTAAAATATGTAGACCATATTTAATAATCAATTCTTATTCTTTAACAAACATAAAAGTACCAAAAAATAAAACACAAAGAAAGAATCAAATATTTCTAATACGTTCTAAGGTCGTGACAACTAACTGAATAACTNTGAAAGAAAATATCTACACTACAAGAGAAGGCGTGAACACCTTAGGAAATATTACCTCATTTTTCATCGCCCATCTCTTGAAGGGTTTCTTGAACTAAATGTACAGAGGTATATACTAACGTACACACATATACATAAATGGCTTGTTTACGGACGTCCATACTGACCTAGTTCTGAACGAGGACTATTTTTCGATGTTTTTGGAACAATAATATTTGATTTTGGGGGTGCATTAATTTTATCGGTTTTAGTGGGGACGGGATCGCTAAAATGATTGCAAAAATTGTTTTTAAATCTATCTATATCTATACTTCTATTCCAATATTATAATAAGATTTAGTTTGGTTGACCGCGCTGATCTCAGAAACTACGGGTTCCAAAGTGATTTTTTTTTGTGTGGAATAGTCGATTTATCGAGCTATATAATTATAGACTATATAATATTCGCTTCAATATATACCCCTGTTCCTGCGGTCAAAGCTATCTCGAGCACTTAGAAATTAGAATGTCATATTATACAATATTGGCCACAGGTCAAGGCTAGTACATAATATAAATACGTTTTACCACGGTAGGCAGAAATAACCTAGTGTCTCAGATGTCCCAGACAATTTGTTGTCCAATTTCTGCTGAGTGGCAGATATTTTGTATTAGGTAGCGGAGGTAAACGCCGCGCGTTGTCTTAACATAGCTGTACAGACAACGCGCGGTGTTGAATAGTTTGACAGTATAGGCTGTTTGATTAAGTATAAGATTCTTATAACAAAATATGACAGCCTCTAATTGTAAACGCGACGATTGTAATTGCAATTCCCATTCAGAAGTATGAATTATTTTGATTTCCTCTCTCCGGACCAAGACGATGCAACAATCAATGTCTCGAAAATTAGATTCCTTTCTGTGTCCGAAAAAAAAATAAAGATATATCAGCAAAGTCAGTCCAAATCATGTAATTCACCAACTTCTTTACCGAAATAAAAACTAATATCCTAGTAAAATGGTTAATATTTCCATACAAAAATAGCAATAGGGAAGCAACCCCTCGATACGGCGTTGACCCAGTTCAGCTGAAAACAAGCATAAATTAATTCTGATTAGTGAGTGGTGAGTAAACGAGACTTTGTAATGTGTTTAACTTTACACTTAATACTTACTTATTTGAAGTGCTGAGATTTGTCATTAGGGTACAACTTTGTAGCGTATTGGATGTTCGAATAGCTAGAGTTAATTTGGGGGTTTGGGGTTCAAAATATAATGTGTATTTATTTGTAAGAGGGTGTAGTGGCACAGTGGCATAGCGTCTGTAAACGAGCCGGTATTGGGTTCAACTCCCATTGTGAGGATAAAATTTTTCTGGGTAATTAATTCTGGTAATAAAACAAATACTTTTGTCCCGTTTCTGTCGAAATTTAGAGAAATCCTCTCTTAGTGTTCTAAATATTTTTTTACTATTCCAGTAATATGTGTTGTTTAAAATATTATATTTTTTGTACTTACATTTATGTACCAAATCGTAAACCTCAAGAACTTACTGGCGTTACTCATGTCACAGCTATCGGGTGAGACCGATGCCCGTACAAATAAAGCTATACGGAAGCTCTTTCATACGTCACGAGCACTTCCCACTACATCTTAATGGCCGATCGTTATTTGAGATTACAAACAGGTGTGGTTGTGGAGGCTCTGTGTCTCTAAATCTCAGGAAATACGGAAGTAACTTTATCAGTATTATAGATATATAGTGTTAAGTCATATATTTGAGGAATACTTCAAATAAATAAATTTGCTTGACGCTGTAATCTGCATATAGCAGGAAAGGTAGGGAGCCTAGTGTTAAGATATTCCGTTCCCCACTTTCCGATGAATTTTTCAAGACATTGCTTGTTGAATGGCGGAACTCAACGGTGGTGCCAAAGCGAAGAAATGAAAATATTAAGATATAATAATTTATTTCCTCGAGTGGGGATCGAACTCACAACCGTCGCGTTACAGTCACACTCTTGTGCCCCTGAGTCACGACGGCGTAAAGAATATTTCAAACATGTGGTATACTATACTAGTCGTCGCCCCTAGCTTTTTTTGCGTGGACTCCGTGGAAGACGTGAAATTATTATATTCTTTCTTACTTTTATTAGCATTCCTGTATTTCGCAGGTAGGCAGAGGAAACCTGGGAACCTAGAATTAAGACAATCCGTTCCCATTTCGGCCTTTACATTTGTTGACTATTTTCCGTTGAATATCAAAGCATTGCGTGTTGGGTAGCGGAACTAAAGACCGCGATTGGCTTCTTACTAGAGCGACAAAATAAAAATATAATAATAATTATAATAGTTAATTTCCCGTAGTAAGAATCGAATTCAATCTTCATTTTAATAACACTATATTTTTTAGATATGAAAAATAGGATTAAAATAGTATATTATGTTGTATTTATACATTCAACGCAAGCGGCTCGTTGGTCTAGGGGTATGATTTTCGCTTAGGGTGCGAGAGGTCCCGGGTTCAAATCCCGGACGAGCCCAAAGTTTTTTACGCTTTTTTATATTTTTTATTCATACAATACAAAAAAATAGACAAAAATTATCCTCGCGCGCGGCCTTAAGCATTATAAGTTTATTGCATACAATACATTCCACAAACACAGTTCTTCATAAGTGAAAGCAGTTCCGTTTTCCTCATTCCTGTTTTCCGATTCGGGAAGAATTCTTTAGGAAAAAAACACATTCGGGTTGTATTTCGTACGAAAATATGCTTCCAAAACTGGGACACGATGCGGCGTTTATTTATTCTACGCCAATGTTAACTTGAAATTCGTATTTTCTATACAGATTAGTAAGAAAGTCTAGCTAGTACTAAAAGTGGCTTTTAGGTTTGAACACAGAATAAAAAAGAAATACTCAGTAGTTTTCTATTTCAGAAAGAGAACCTTTGTAATATATTTCTATATAGGTACAAATAATAGTTTTTGCTTGACTATATTTACAATTTTGAATAGGGAACGGAATGTCTTACAATTAGGTTCCCTCTGTTTATACTGCTATATACGGGATACAGCGTGAAAAGAAAAAGAAAATCAATACTTATTCAATGCTCTACATTGGATTTGCTATTTAATATGTAATGTTTTTAAAATTTCACGGAAAGCGGAGAATGAAGTGTTTCAACACTAGCCCTTTTCGACTAACCTGCTATAGTCACTAGAAGCGTCAATTTTCTATGATTTACTTACTGTTGTAGATACAAGATTATAAATATTTTAAGCGTCTTATACCCTGAGATCCGGCCGTTGAATCAGGCAACCCTAGACTTGCGGCAGACTGAGAGCGGGAAACCCTTAATTTTCCAATTCCTTATGCGATTATCTTTCAAATGATGTGCGATTCATATAAAAAACGTATGGGTGCAATTTTCTCCAAAAACGAGTTACGAAAAAATGTAATTAACGGTGATTGCGGCAGGATTCTTCCAGGCAACCCAGGTGTAATCTGTTCTACTAATCATGTATTATTCATTAATATAGGTTTAATTAAGAAAACTCGTATATGCAGGATTCAACGGCCGGATCTCAGTCTATTAGTTAATGCTAAATAAAGTAAGAAATAGATTAGAAGTATGCCATTATATTCATATTGCTAACCCTTCTCGCAGTACAGTTTGTGTATCTATAATTTAAAAAATAATTCATATCTTAGAAGAGTGGAATATATTTGCAAAGGTTACCAATTGACTGAAATAAAAATCTAAAAATAAGCACAGGCCGTCCTCCAACCAGGTGGACCGACGACCTAAGGAAGACAGCTGGAATCCGCTGGATCCGAAGGGCGAAGGACCGGACGGAGCGGCGAGCATTAGGAGAGGCCTATCTCCAGCAATCGCCTTTGAAAGGCTGATGGAAGAAAGGATGGAAAATCTCCCTCCACGCAAACAAATATGTATATAAATAACAAAGTTTTAAATAATAAATTATTTTGAACTCTAGTTTTCTCATGTTTCATTTTCAAGTGAAACGTTGCTGAATTTAATTCTGCTTTAACGTTATATTTGCTTCCACTGTACTAATGTTTGTCTTAGCAAGGCTAACCCGGTGTAAAGGACCTTTCAACATTCTTCTTTTGGAGAGACGTATAAAATTAACTTTTAGGAATAGTATTTTTTTATTTTATCTATTTATTTACGATATTATCTATTTATTTTTAGCGATCTACTAGTGGCTTTGCTCGCTTGAATTACAAAACTTATTTATTTGCTAGTCTGAATTAATTTTGGGTTTAATAATATTATCGTCTTAAAGGCAATGTCTATATATTGAAGACTAAAGATTTAACATTTTAATAAAAGAATTGTTCTGTAGCTATTTTATCGAAAAATGTTGTATGTTGATATAACATTTTTATTTGTAAGCCGATTGGAATAAAGAAATACTACGTCGTTTTAGAGATTAGCAGGTTTGTGCACACAAATGCACAGACAAACAAACAAAAAAAATATAAAATAATTGTTTTGGGTTATATTACATTGATTGCCACCAAAAATAGATTTTGAGGTATATATCAGTTATAATTTAATTATATGTAGATTATAAGAAAGTTTAAAATATTTTATTACTTGGTTTTGTTAATGATTTCTTCTAAAACCACTGAACTGAATGTCATAAAATTTATTTATAATTAAGTTTGGGTTATAGCCTAACCAATAAAAAAAAAATTAACTAAATCGAACTTTTCAGTAATCAGAAATGCTTTTATATATTTTATGTATATTCAAAAGTGCTTTTATAGTTTATTTGAATAAAGAATATTTTGAATATTGAATTTAAATGTTAAATTATATATACAAGTTGAGCAAACAACCACCTTCGGTTGCTGAACCACAATCCAAACAACAAATAAAATCTAACAACCCAAAAACCTGATGAAAACTTCAAGTATAATCATTAGAATGAACGAAATGAATGTTTAGAACGACTGAAGTTATTGTGTGATGCGTCTCAAGAACAAAATGAATCCGGGCGTATCCACATAAATAGGTCACTGTAGCTTTGCAAGAGTACGTGAGGGACGCCAGCCAGAAGTTTGATACTTGAAAGCCTATCGCTGAGGGTTGCTATGGAATGTTCTTATCTATATTGGTGTAAATAAAATTTCAATGCTTGGTGTCTGTCTGTTGTTGAAATTTTTGTTTGATATGATTGAGTGAATTGAGATCGAGGAAATTTTATATTGAGAATTTTCATTTTCCCTATAGAAAATGGGCAATGGAAGAGTCTTAATGGAAAAAGAGCCAAAAAGAGCAATAACCAAGATTTCTATAAAGTACTTAAGATGGAATCTTTATTCTTATTTATATAATATACCTATAAGACGTCAATTTGCAACAATTTAAAAATAACAGAAAATTGAGAACAGTAGAATGTATAAGAAAAATAAGAAAAAAGATATATTAAATAAGTGAAACACATCAATATGGAAAAAAGTCATTAATATCTACAAATAAAATAAAAAAACGCACCAATTCAATTTTCAAGTTCTAGTTCATAATATTCTATTAATTTAAAACGGGAACATAAAAAACAATTTTACGGACGTAATTCAGTTATTTTACAAGTGCGAAATCAATTTGGCGATGTTTTATTAACACTCGAGTCATTTAGAGCGTTTTATTTTTGGTACTTCATCGAAGAAGTGACAGATTTGGGTAAATATTTTTAAACTTTATTTTTATCTATATCTTGGTTAGCGGTATAGGAACTGGTTCTCCCTGAAAATTTAGTTTCAACATATTCCGTTACTTCACATTTATTGCATGCTAAGCAGTGCAGACAGGGCGCGGTGTTGAGTTCTGTTCCTCAGCAAGGAGCCTTTTTATACATTGAATGGAAATTGAAGAACGGATTCTTTTAACTCTACTCTCTCTCTCTCTCTCTCTCTCTCTCTCTCTCTCTCTCTCTCTCTCTCTCTCCCTCTCTCTCTCTCTCTCTCTCTCTCTCTCTCTCTCTCTCTCTCTCTCTCTCTCTCTCTCTCTCTCTCTCTCTCTCTCTCTCTCTCTCTCTCTCTCTCTCTCTCTCTCTCTCTCTCTCTCTCTCTCTCTCTCTCTCTCTCTCTCTCTCTCTCTCTCTCTCTCTCTCTCTCTCTCTCTCTCTCTCTCTCTCTCTCTCTCTCTCTCTCTCTCTCTCTCTCTCTCTCTCTCTCTCTCTCTCTCTCTCTCTCTCTCTCTCTCTCTCTCTCTCTCTCTCTCTCTCTCTCTCTCTCTCTCTCTCTCTCTCTCTCTCTCTCTCTCTCTCTCTCTCTCTCTCTCTCTCTCTCTCTCTCTCTCTCTCTCTCTCTCTCTCTCTCTCTCTCTCTCTCTCTCTCTCTCTCTCTCTCTCTCTCTCTCTCTCTCTNGTACTATAATTGCGCCTATCTCTTCATCTTTTAGACAATGCGTGCTCACTTGTTTCCACGGGCCCATTGTTGTGTCCACCTACCGGAAAATTACAAAGAAAACCTTTATATATGTAGATATAAGACTATATACTGCTATATACTTTATATATATAGCTTCCATTGTCTTTTGTAATAACTGAATTGCAGTGCCTATTGGTCGTAGAACGACAAACCCGGCGAGCGTGACATCCGTATGTAATAACGACGACAGAGTAGCGAAATCAAAGCTAAATAGGCAGTATAACAAAAAAAATATATGAAATCATCAGCTATATCAACTGTACTGTACGTTACGTATTCGAGCTGACAGTGTAAGCAAGGTCTTCTTTGCTTTTCAAGTGGTTTTTGCTATAGTATTTTCGTCTTTATTGTATAATGATAGAAGTGAATTAGTTGTGTAAATGTGTTTTGTAGTGTAGTATGTAAGTGTCAGTGGTCACGGTTTGTTGGTGCCGCCTCAACGCTCTGTTGCAAAATGTCTTGCATTCGTGAGGCAATTAGGTAAAGCTCTCTAGAACTGGATGTGGTTGCGAAAATGTGCCTCTAATCTAAGATTGGGATAAACAGCTGATCTGGTTATCTTTTTATGTTTAATGAAATTTGTGTTAATATCTTTAATTTCAGATTTTTTCGGGTTGGGTTTTTTGACTGTAAGACTAGGTTTTCTCTGAATCTGTAATCTGTAAAATATTTGTATGACATAACCAAGAATAAAAGAGCAGAAGAGTTTCTGTTTCTTTAGGACAAAATAGAAGTTTAATATTAGAAGAAATAATTACTTTCTACAAGTCGATATACTGAAAAAACAGTGAACTTCTTGAGAATGGAGAAAATTATGGACAAACCTACAATCATTCATACCCAAATATTATCCAATTTCAATAATTCCATTTCATAACCTTCTTGTTTTAAACTCAGTAAAAAATAACTAATCTCCAATTATACACAGAAATACATATATAAGTTCAAACTTTATTTAGATGTAACGGCACCATATCGTGACGGAAAGAATGTTTTTATAGCATTATTAAGTCATTAGTACACAGTGCCCATATAGCGGCCATTTTTGTCAATAGTACATTCTACGCTTATTATTTCTGGTGCGTTTCACAAATGATGAACACAAAAGAAGATAAGGAACACGAATGTTATGAAATATAATGTTGTAAGGTATTTGCTGGTGGCTGTAACAGTGTAAGGATTGTTGTTTTTGTTGCCATTGGGCTTAAAAGAGTTTTTTTCTTAAGCAGAATGAAATTTTCGTTTTATAACCCGGCTTATGCTGTAACCTGCTAGCAAAAGAATATAGTGTTAAGATACATCATTCCACATGTACCTCTCAATTTTCCGGCCCACTCGGTTTCCCCACTTCCTGCGCCCATGAATATTAATATGACTTTATAATATACTAGCGGCTCGCTCGCGGTTTCACCCGCGTGAACTATGTTATTATTAATTTCTGTCTCCACGACTACGTCCTAGTGACGTCTATGCAAAATTTGAGATTCCTAGCATTTGTAGTAACGAAGTTTCAGACAAACTTTCGACCCCAAAAACCACCCCTTAGAAATCGAATATTGCAAATTCCCGTCTTAGCGAGCACCAATAAGTAACTCCTAAGCAAAATTTGAGATTCCTAGCACTTGTAGTTTCTGAGATTTCGTGATGAGTGAGTGACCTTTCGATTTAATATATATAGATTATACAACCTAACAACTTATAACAACGACATTGGCGATAGACAATATGGCAAGTGATAATTATGTGCTCAACTAGCACGCTCGGAACTTCATAATCAAAGAACCATACCAACTTATAACAATACCTATTCCATACTATGAAAAAGAGACCTTTTATTGTTTTTTAAGACGGCCCCAAATCCTACCATGTTTAAAATTTTGCCAGAATTCCAAAACTGCTTTGAAAATTTAAACTTATTTTGATGTCAAATGAAAACGCAAAAGGCACGAATTTTCTCCTGGCCCCCTTCAAAAATGTCGCAGCTAATTCTAAAACCAATCAAACATGCCATGCAAAGTGTAAATCCGCAAAGTATTCAAGTAATCTTGTTCAAAGAATGGAATTTGTCGAAAAAAATGGACAAATCTCCCTAGGGCGAGTGTAGGCGGTTATTATGCAAATCTATCGTCGTCGCCGAGGGGACCGACTTGAGATATGGGAATGTTTCATGGGTTCATGATCAACGTGAGGTTTTTAAAATTTCCTTTTAATTTTTTAAAAATGAATTAATTATTAAGTATTAGTGCTTATTATCAATTTATTGAAGTTTTTTTAGAGTGGAAGTGTGTTCTAGGAAAATAGGTTTTTTTTGTTGTATGTAAAAACAATTATAAAATATATAATAAAATTATTAAAACTACTTGCCTATATAAATTTCTACGTATTATAAGTACTTAGTTATGGAAAAAAATATAATTTTAATTTAACATTAACAAATTCTTCTTTTGTTAATACAAAACTGTTTTGATGCCATTTGAAATATGCTACATATTAGAAAAAAAACATAAATTTATTAGTAGTGTATTTATTAAAAAAAATCTTAATATTATTCTCCTCTACTCAGAAATAGAAGATTAATTGTGCGTGCGATATTTTTCAAGCAAAAAAACTTCGTTGCTGTTAAAGACAAGTGTAATAGGAACCGGCGCGGACTCTACCTTCTCTCTCACTCTATCCTATCATTTAGGAGATAAAATGTGAACCTAAAAAAATGCACTCAAAAGTATCAAAACTAAATTCCCCATCCTGGCAGTAGCAAATCGGCCAATAAAAATTTCAAAAGATAATTNTTTATTCTTATTTATATAATATACCTATAAGACGTCAATTTGCAACAATTTAAAAATAACAGAAAATTGAGAACAGCAGAATGTATAAGAAAAATAAAAAGTAAAAGATAGATTAAATAAGTGAATCACATCAATATGGAAAAAAGTCATTAATATCTACAAACAAAATTAAAAAAAACGCACCAATTCAATTTTCAAGTTCTAGTTCATAATATTCTATTAATTTAAAACGGGAAAAAAAAAAACAATTTTACGGACGTAATTCAGTTATTTTACAAGTGCGAAATCAATTTGGCGATGTTTTATTAACACTCGAAGTCATTTAAGCCGTTTTATTTTTTATTTTTGGTACAGTGACAGATTTGGGTAATACACGTGTCGTCTCGAAGTGACTCTTTGAACTATAAACATTTTTTAAACTAAGTTTTATCTACATATGTCTTGGTTAGCGGTATAGGGATTGGTTCAACTATTCAACATATTCCGTTATTTCACATTTATTGCATGCTAAGCAGTGCAGACAGGGCGCGATGTTGAGTTCTGTTCCTCAACAAGGAACCTTTTTTTACATTGAATGGAAATTGAAGAACGGATTCATTTAAGTCTACTCTCTCTCTCTCTCTACTCTGAAGAATAAGGCAAGCATATACATCTAAAGTGTTCACACACAAGTAGCACCGATATATTAAAGAAGATAAAACTTAGCTTAGAGCTCGTGACTTACAACATCAAGCAGTTTCAGTTCCCAACTCGCGCCAGATTCTAAACCAATTTGACGCAACATGTTACAGAGTTATAATGGAACGACATGGTGTCTCAAGTTTACGATTTGGACGCCATTGTGGCACTTTTGAAAGTATTTCTGTATATTATTGTTATTAGTTTCTATAAGTTATTTAACTCACAACTATAATTAAAATCAACGTAGGTAAGGAATCTAATGTTAAGACACTCTGTTCTCCGTTTTCCGCCGAATTTGGATGACATTGCATATTGTGGTGGAATTCAACGCCACGTTTTACCTCGACACTATTGGCAAGCCTCACTAAGCTTGCCATTTAGTTCCTTTAGTTCTTGCATTTAGACAGAGAGTAGAGAGCGGGGATCTACTCTTTATTTTCTGTTCGAATTCGAGTTATTTCTTGTTGATTGGCAGAACTATACGCCACATCTAACACAGCGAGAAAATGGAAACAAATCATTCCCCCGAATAAAATTCGAATCTAAAATCATTGCGCTTGCAGTCAAACGCCGTTCCACTGCGCCAAGATAGCCTCTTATTCTATTTCTAGGCAAAATATTCACAAAGTCATATTCTATTATACTCGCTTGAGTTTTGGCTATTTAAAGTTATTCACGTACAGGTGACAGTTTTCTTGCAAAATGTATTCTTAAGTAGCGTTCAGTTCACACTATCTTTTGGATAGCACGTCTTTGCGCAGTGAAAAATGGTATAGTTTATGAAAATATTCATATTTTGAATGATTTAGTGGATTTTCAGCTTAAAGTAACAACTATAATATTTAAGAATTTACACGATAGTCATAAGTTTGGTTTCCCCTTGATATAAGGTTTATGATTGAGGCCGTCATGGTGCAACAGTAAACATCTGACTGTAAATATAATGGTTGTGGGTTCGATTCCCACCTTGGGAATTAACTATTAAATGTAAAAGCGCGGTGTTCAATTCCGCCACTCAACACTCAATGTCCTGAAAGTCGTGTGGAGTATCTTAACACCAGGGTCCCTGTACCTAACCTGCTATATGCATACATAACGATAAAAAATTTTGCTTATGTTAATAAAATGACAATGGCGAATTGTGGAATAACAAATATAAAAAATCTTTCTCAACTCTCCATTAAATTTGAATTTCTTGAATAATTACAATATTTTCACAACTAAATAATATAAAAACGTATATAATATATCTTATTTCATTAATTTCCTTGTTAATTATGCTGGATTGGGTCACGGTGTGGGAGAAACATCTATAAATTACCGTCGGCCCCTGATTACGCTCCCGTCTGACGCCTGCAAGTAAAATGTACTTGCCGTTATATGTGCTACGGGGTTTTAGGGTTCTTTGGAGCCATAAATGACCTGATATTATAGTATTTATATTATACTATCTTTTTAAACTGACATGTATTTACAATCTACATTAATATTATTAAGCTTTTGTGCTGAGTTGGTTTGGTTAAGCGGGCTAATCTTAGGAACTACTGATTCAAATTTAAAAATATATTTGAATTGAATATTTGCCGATGAGGCTAAATAAGTGAATAAAACACATTTTAAATACACACAATACTCTCTCAAATAATATAACAAATATCATAATATGTAGAGTCAAATATTTCCACATTGAATTAGAGAGCGTCTAATTTTTTTAGCTCCACGGTGTATCCTGCTCATAGCAGGATAGGTAGAGGGAATATAGGAACCTAGTGTTCTTAACACTTCGTTCCTCACTTCTTGCCGAATTCTGGAGAATTTAAAAAACCTATGGAGAAAGGCCTAGCTTGGTTATGAGAGGCCTAAAAGATTATATTTATGTTTCGTGATATCAATACGGAATTTATGTAGGTCACCTTTCACTCTATCACATACTTAAGTTTGGTACTGTGTGTAAGATTGTTTTTACTGTATATGTAAGCGGTTCGTTGGTCTAGGGGTATGATTTTCGCTTAGGGTGCGAGAGGTCCCGGGTTCAAATCCCGGACGAGCCCAATAATTTTTTTATTAATAATTAATTCTTATTATGGATGATTGTAGTTGGTAATGTTTTAAAGTAACCAAATTACTCTATTATAAATTTTACACTTTATTTTTTTTGTCGATTATCTAATACTTTTAATATTCAAATATTATAAAAAAATAATTATAAAACTTACATTGTACTACATAATATTCATTAAATAGAGAGAGACGTTTAAATCTTTTTTTATTTAATTTATTTATTTAGCTCGATATTATATGTTGCTTTAGCACAGTAGGCAGAGTAGGCAGAGGCCGCTTTCTACAGAATTATAGAATCATTACGTGTTGAGTGGAAGAACATAGCGCCGCGCTTGCCTTGTTACCAGAGCAAAGAAATGAAAATATTAAATATTAAATTTTTCGAAATCGAACCCACAACCTATCGCGCTTACAGTCACACGCTTGGGCCCCTGAATTTCTGATAGGAACGAGAAGAAAGCAGATCTTCCATTTTACGTTTTAAAGTTCAATGGTGACTATAGAGGTCCTAATTTTTTTCATACTTTCCATGTTATAAATGGATTTTTTTCATATTTTTAGAATATTTTTTTTTCATATTTTTCATATGAGATTAAGATTTTAGTTGAAATGTGGATTCTTAGTACGGCCATACCTTTTTTAAAAAAATAGTAAAAAATAAACTAACTAACTACCTATCACATTTATCATATACCCTTATCTATCTTATCCATTAATTTATGGCGCTATAAATAGTTTATTTGGGAAGCGTGTATTATTTACAACAATATAAAATGTGGTCGTGCTGATAAAACGTATGATATCTATACTAATATAATAAAGCGGAAGAATTTGTTTGTTTGTTTGTTTGTTTGTTTGTTTGAACGCTAATATCTCTGGATCTACTGGATCGATTTATTTTGTTTTTGTTTTGTATGAAAGCTGCATTCTTCAGAAGTGCTATAGGCTATATAACATTACATTACACATATGTACTAATAAATTAAAATACTTTCTGATTTGACATGCAATTTATTCTGCCATGTTAATAACAACCGTCGTCGCTACGCGACCGCGTTCGTTACCGCGTCATTTTGATATTCATCCTTATGAAAATTAATATAATAGTCACTTTTATCATTTCATCTAGATTGAAATTATATTTCTATAGAAATTATATTCTTATATTTGAAGCAGGCGTAGCCGCGTCCGGGTCCGCTAGTTATGTATATAAAAATTATTACACTTAGATCAATGTTAATGTATTATGCCTGTTAGCGCAAGGGCACAAAGTGTGACTGTAAACACGACTGGTCGCGGGTTCGAGCCTCACTTGAGGAAATAAAAGATTTATTTTATTTTGTTTTTTGATTTCTTTGCTCTAGTGTTTGGCGGGCAAAGTGCTGCGTGAAATTCCGCTGCTCAACACGCAATTCCTCCAGAATTCGCGGATTTTCTGGAATATCTTAATACTAGGTTCCCTAAGCCTACCCTATTGTGTGCAGGATACAGCGTGAAGCTGATTTATTTTCATTTAATTTATATTGCTGCTGAGTCGCTATGTCTATTTGTAAATTTAGATTTAAATCTTTTTAAAAAAATATTACATAATTTACGCATTTATTTTTGGGTGATTAAGTCTATCTTAACTCTATGTTCACAAAGCCTACCCTTAACTTTAATACTGTACTGTGACTATAATAAAAAAATCACACACTTTTGAAAAATTACAAAAACTTTGGGCTCGTCCGGGATTTGAACCCGGGACCTCTCGCACCCTAAGCGAAAATCATACCCCTAGACCAACGAGCCACCTGTCACTTTGTTGAATATTGTAAAACTCTATCGACAGATCGACAGCTAATATTTAAAGAATATAAAGAAAACCAGTTTATATACCAGGTCAAGATGTTGGTTACTATCACTTTCTATTTATAAAGTATAATTTAAAAAAAATGTATCGATGCTGTCGCAGGAGCACAAACGTCTGATTGTAAATGCGATGGATTCCACTGATTTTCCACTCGGGAAATGATTTTTTTAATAATTTCGGGTCCTCATTTTGGTAAAGAGGCAAGGCGCGGTGTTGAGTTTCGCCGATCATCATGCAATGCCGCAAGAATTCAGAGGTAGGGCCTTAATGAGAAACGGAGTGAACATTAGGTTTCCGTGCGTTCCCTTTCTATGTATAAGATACAGCGTAAAGATAAAAAAGAAACTATTTTATTAACCAGTGACACATATGACTATGATTGTGATGATTGATCTCCATTCGAGGGAATTAAGTAGAGAACGGAGTGACTCCACACTTGTTTGTTTAAGCCTACTTTTCTATGCGGGATAAATACGTGAAGCTAGCGAAGATAAAAAGATAAAGTTAAACAAACGGTTATTCATACATGAATATATCGACATTACCAAAAGAATACCTATACGTGAAAACGTACCGTATTTTTTACGTGACCGAAATATAAACACGCTTATAGTGAGTAGTAAAAGTGGTATCCCTCAAATAATCATTTATTTGATTTAAATTGACATGGATTTGCTTTCACTGGTATAGACTGTTTTACATGTTAAAAAGTTGCTTTTTAGGGTTCCGTAGCCGTATAGCAAAAAAAATGATGAATGATCTTTCTGTATCTTTCCGTCCAATTTTTAGTGAAAAATTAAGAACAAAGGCTTTTAGCACTATATTACCTCTGCCTACTCTGCTACATGCGGGATACAGCGTGTAGATAAAAAAAGGTCCAGAGAGAGAGAAAGTTCATGAAACATGCGTGTTAAATGGCGGAACTAAAGTTGTTATCAGAGCGAAGAATAAAAATAATTCGTACCCCCAGTGGAAATCGAACTCACGACTGTCGCATTTACACTTAAATTCTCTCCACTCCACTGTACCGCGATTACCTCAGTTTTATATCAACAATTTTTATAAATATTTTTCTATTCATATATAATTTTAAACTTGGAATTGAATGTAGCGACAATTCACTCTATCTCGTTCTTATCACCGAGCCATTCCCTGCGGTGTAAGAAACCTTAACTCTGCACTTTATACTGTCGAGAATGTATTTTATATTGAATGTGAAATTATTTTTAACATAAATATTTTGCTCTTTTAAAGTTAAAAATAGTTATACATTTTAATTTTAAATTATAGTTTTTTTTTCTATGTTTTGCTATATACACCACTGTGTATATGGCAAATAGGCTTAGAAGCTTTTAGAGATCGAAATCTCTATTTGAGAGAGAGGAGAGTGATAGTTTTGAAAATATTTATTCAATTTTATATGAAAAAGTTATCGAAATGAGTATTTTAGGCCGTTGTGGCACAGGGGCACTAGCGTGTGACTGTAAGCTCGACGTTTGTGGGTTCGATTCCCACTCGAGTGTATCTCACTCAAAGCGCGGTATTGAGTTCCGCCACTCAATTCAGTCAACAATTCGGCGGAATGGGAAACGGAAGCTAAAGAGAAAAAAGAAATGAGTATGACAGTATTAAATTCTCGTCTTCAATAAAAGAAGGAAGAAGGTTATTGAATTAGGTATTTTAAAGCACATGGTCGACTGTCGTAATACAATAAGATAGTAAATTGATTCAATATAAAATTGTATTTTTCGTTTTTATTTTTAAGAAAAAAATAAAAATCATCTTTACCCTGTATCCCGCATACAGCAGGGTAGGCTAAAGGGAATCTAGTGTTAGGACACTCTGTTCCCCACTTTCCAGTTTATTTTGACCATTATATCTTAAATTAGTGCAATAAATATTTACACTTTTTGAAATATTGGACGAGAAAAAACAAAAAATGTAAATAATCTTTACGAAATGTTATTTAAAAAATTTTTTAATATGGCGTTATGGTATTGTATGATCGATATGCTGTTTTGTCATTGACTATATCAGGCAGAAAGATATTTCCTAAGAAGAACAGAGATGATGAAAATAAATCACTCTACAAAGAAAATTAATAGCTTTGATCAATTACTGCAAGGCCAATTGAACTCAAATTAAAATTGAGCTTATTCTACAGTGTCGGAGCAATTTATAAACTTAGCAATGAACACTTAAAAAATAATAATAATAAATAATGTAATTTCTTTGGTTTCCTATATTTGTTTGTTTATCTTTGTTTGTCTGCAAGTGTTTAATCTCAGAAACTGTGGTGGCACATCGAACCCACGTTTCTCTATTAAATAGGAATATTAAATCAACAATTGGACCGTTTATTTTGAAAGTGGTGTAAGTCCATTTTTGAGAAAAATGAGCTATCACGTAATTCATGCTTAATTTAATGTAATTTTTTTATATATAACTTGTTCGTGTTTAATTTCTCAAAAAAATCCCATGTTTTGAACAACTTAAAATCGGTCGGTAAATGAAATTGTATAATCATCGACATACTAACCTTTAATTTTCTCGAAACAAAAGAAAATGGACTTACACCACT
>JAKRZM010001242.1:173911-185336 GCA_036379175.1 Heliconius cydno galanthus
CGTCGTAAATAATGAAATTGATTTATTCCGGAGGGTGAGCCGGGCCGCTTCCTGCTCAGTATCGGTTAATTATTTTGCCGATGTTGCCAATTTAACTAGCTGGTGTTTTACGATATTAAGTGTAAGGAATTGTGGGTGTAATAATATTTTGTAAAAGTGTTCCAGGGTAAGCAGAAATGACTTAGTGTTTAAATACTCCGTTCTCCTTTTTCGCCAAGAGAGGGAGTTCGTTTGGCAGAATCTAACGTTGTGCCTTGTCTTACCACAGTGGGAACATTAGAATATTTTATAATATGCTCGATTTTTACGATCTTTTTTAGTTTCACGCTGTATCCCGCACAAAGCGGGGTAGGAAGAGGGAACCTAGGGTACTCTCATTAAGACACTTCCGTTCCCCACACTCTGCTGAATTCTTGAGACATTTCGACATTCGCGTTTCGAGTCAGGAGCTATCGGTAAGACAGCGTTCCTCTTAGGATACTTCGTATTGCTGCTGGAAATTTAAAGTAAAGTGCGTTTTTTCTTTAAAATCAACTTGAAATTGTCAATCTATCATTCAAACTACAAAAAATATCAAAAAAATTATAATTAGTGGAATATAAGATTTTCAAATAGCTCGTAGCTAATGAGTACCTACTACATACCACATTTTTTTAATATAGCATTTTTTTCATTTCTTTATCAAATACTTACGTAAAAAGGAAATATTTTCTCATTTCAAATTAACTTTAGTATAATATATCAGGATACCTGACGTTTTTCTTATTATGTACTACGAGAATGATCAAAGACGACACTCGTATCAGAGACTATGTCGTATTCTTATTATACTAATGTGAAATATATTGTATTTTGTATATTACGTGTTCTATTACTGCAAATAGAGAAAGGCAAGGTGACATTCGTTTATTATTATTTTTTATTACGTAAAATGACTCTCTGTTTTATATTTTCTTACTAATCTTCAATGAAAGATATCTGTCTGAGACCAGTCGTAGAGCACGAGCACAAGCGTGTGACTGTAATCGCGTCGGTTGTAGGTTTCATTCCCATTCGGGGGAATGAATTATTTTTATATTCTCGCTCTGGTAAAAGGACAAAGCTTTGAGTTCTTGCCACTCGCAAATCACGGGATACATCGTGAAGATTTAAATAAATATATCCATTAATATGTTTGCAATGCTTCCAGAATTCGGCGGAAAGTGGGTAACGGAGTGTCTTAACACTAAGTTCCCTCTGCCTAACCTGCTGTGTGCGGGCTAGAGCGTGAAGTTGAAATATTTTTAAATTTATAAATTAAGTTGAATTTTTAGTAAAATATTAAATATATATATATATATTTATTATTTAACTTGAAATAGTATATTTTCAAGAAGTTATTATCGCCTAAAACTTTATAAGTAATAAAGATATTTCTATTTTCTATAACAAATATATTTCGATTTCAAATTCCCAACGCTGTATTGAAATAAAACATACAGCACTTTGTAGATTAAAGTTTTATACAGATGTAAGAGCAACCAAATGTTTATTTTGATCCTTTAAGCGCAAATGTTTTAGACAGACCACAATGGTTGTGGATTCTTATCTTATTTTTTTAGCTTCTCGCTGTATCCCGCTTATAGCAGGTAGTCATAGTTTTATTGCTTCACGCATCTATCATATTATAAAGCAGGATCAGGAAAACTTAATGATAAAACATTTTGTTCTCTATTTCAGTTATATTCTAGAAAATATTGTTTATTGATTGTTAAAATCACGATAGGTCCAACGTTTCTTAAAAACACACGTTTTTTTTTAATATTATGGGAATCGAACCCATACATATGTATAGATATTATATTATATATATTAACTAACTGCGCTTCTCAAATAATGATTTTTACTCAATATTCCTATAATATCCAACATAAAATTGTGATAATTTTAAGATAAAATATATTTCATTCATTTCAATGTGATTCAAACACTATACTAGCAGAAAATAAAACGAGAAACATTTTGAAAGATGCTAAATAGAAAACCTGACCTAGTTTTATAAATATTTATAAGTATAAAATATTAAGATATTTTCATTTAAGATCTATACCGTACATACAATATTGAGAAATATTAAGGTAATGATAGTATATAGAATTTAATACATAATATTATTAAAATTAACTGGAACACCCTAATGGTTGACTTTTTCTTTTTTAGGGTTGAGCTAGTGTTAAGACACTTCCCCCATTTTTCATCCAATTTACGTGACATTGTGTTTTTATCACCGGTTTGAAATGCTAAAAGTGAAAAGTGAGAATGGAGTGACAGATTTTATTTGTCTGCCTTACTATATTTGAGAAAATTTTGACCAAAACATATTATAATAATATTACTATACTTAAAATACATGTACGACCCCACTACCTTTATTTTGACTGTAATGCCAGCTATGTCCTAACTAGAGAACAACGTTATTGACAGCTTTGTCTGACTATGTCTGATTCAAAAGTGCTTTTATAGTTTATTTGAATAAAGAATATTTTGAATTTGAATTTGAATTTATGGACCCGACGGTTGTGGGTTCGATACCCATTCGGGGGAATGAGTTATTTAATCTCCTTGCACTGGTCCACCACTGTACATATAAGCCATGTCTTAAATATAAGCGGAAACAAAACGAAAAGCAAAGGGTCTCGACACTAGATTCTCTCTGTACTGCAATATACGGGATAAAATGTGCAAATGAAAAAAATACAACATTTCAATTTGTAATACTTGAAAATCCATTGTAAATACCATTTTACATTTGAAGTAAATAAAAAAAAATCGACATAATTATATTTACAATCGCCAACCTGTTGATTGAAACCCTAAATGTTCTGAAACACAAAAATTACTCAACACAAAGGAGGTACAACCACGAACAATGGTACAATTTGTTCAATTTTAAAATGAGAGCCGCATTAACGCTATTGTTATACAGAAATACGGTTCAGAAATTATTGTTTTCATAAATGTGAAACATTGATGACTTTTTTTTTAGTTAGTAAAGAGACATAGTGAAAAACGAAGACTTTTCATGGGGTTTTACTTTTCACTGAATTTTGGAGGTTTTGAGTATTGAGTGGCGGAACTCACCCGCCGCTTTGGCTCGTTAGCAGAGCGAAGAAATTGAAATATTAAATATTTAATTTCCTCCAGTGAGAATCGAACCCACAATCGTCGCGTTTACATTCACATGCTGCACTATGACTGAATAAAGGCTTTTTAGATAAAAAAAATATTTCAATAAAAAAATACCTATTAAAGCATTGGGCTAGCAAAAAACAATATTGTGAATTTTATTTTCATATTGAAGTGTCACTAAAATTTCAAAGGAAATACACAAAAGCTGGATACATCCTGAATCGTGAATGTTAATCCGAGTGCGTACAATCGAAAACTTGTTGAAAAATAAAGCTTTGTAACTTTACAACCTGTGACATGCACATGTTGCGCGACATGCAATAACATGTCGACAGAGCTCTCTATATCTTTTGAATGTATAAAAAAGCTTATGTGAATCTTTTTTTTAATACTTGTTGTCCTGTAATATTATTTTCCTTTTTTTGTAGGAATTTTGATGAATTGTCTTTTAGTGATCCGTAAACTCAAAAATAAAAACTGTAGTGTAGGTAAGAATTAAAATTTAAAAAAAAACTATCTGTACATATAAGCCATGTCTTAAATACATATGACACAATAGAATGTGACATCAAAGAATACCGTATATGAAGAAGCACTACCGTAATTACATTCATCATTTGGATGACGGACGGGTGACGGGTGATGCTTGCCGGATAGATGGGTAGAAGAGTGTATTAAGCACAATTTTTTCAATCGTTTCTAAATATTTTTTAAAAAATATTTATATATCTATGAAAAAAAAGGTTAAGTTAACTAATAATTTGCATAAGAACACCCAAATAAGAATAAACCCCACAACCCTCGCATGAACTAATCAGTTTGACATTTTCCAACTATTTGTTGCTAATTCCACCAGGAGCAATAGCCAATTTCGACAACTAAATCAATTTAAAAAAAAAATACCTCACAAAATCACCTTTGGTTCCCACTCAAATAAAATTAATATAATCTTATATATATATATCTATCTATACATATATACGCACTTCTGTACCTTACAATTTATGCCTAAGCTTTACAGCTTTCAGCAGCTTCCATTAGTACGGACGGTTTTAGAGGTCCGTATAAATTAAGTACCTTATCGAGTCTTTGATGTAGGGTTGGTCCTTCAGGACGTTATACAGACTGAAGTGATATTATAAATATAAATTATCAAATGTATACAAAATTGTGAAAATTTGTGGATGAAATTAAGTAATTGCACTTAGCAAAACTATTTGAATTAGTTGAACCCTACATATTCATATTATAGTTTAATAAACTTCATAAATTAACTATAAATTAGTATTATTTGAATTTATGATACTAGCTTTTACTCGAGGTTTCGAAAATAATTGAAAGTTGAATAGACACATTCTAAGTCCGAGACAGCTATGAACGCATACATTACCTACGTTCCTTTAGTTCCCCTTCGCTTTAATATTTAATGTTTATTAATATTTACGTTTAGTTCTCTATGTATTTTTTATGTAATTATATTAGTTATAACAATATTACACTATAAACTAACATATTGGTGTATATTGTAAATATTTATATTTTTTATACCCTAAAATTGTTTGATGCATGGCCTATATACTATGTACTGTTTTTCTCACTTCTAGCGCAATTTTAAAGCTATTTTATTGTTTAGCGGAACTCAACGTCGCGAATTATTGATCAGAGCAAGAAAATTAAAATTTAAATATACTCATTCTTCTGAGCGTATATTGAACACGCAATCATCGAGCTTACAATCCACCTACGACTGCGCTACGAAGACCTAGTCCTATATTTCAAAACTTTAGCCGTTCCTATGTAACCTATTGTACTTGTGGCGAAAGTTCCCCCTATCACGTGACGTGCCATACAAAACTTTTATTAATTTCCATTTGATAAAAAAAGAAAAGCTATAAGTAAATGCTAATAAGGTTTTTAGCTTTCAAAGTTTTATCCAGTAATTTTTAAATTTTACTTAAAGTGCGCAACAGTTAATTATAGCAAGATTTCTTTTAATAAGATATTCTCATTCTTCGTAAAAAATGATGCTAGCCAAGTTTAGTGAAGTTTATAATAGTGAAGTAGCAAAAGAACATAAAACACCTACTATACTAGCCGTGTTTCTCTACAAAGATATAATATTTTGATTATTTTTATAATGATGTCGAACTCTACTCTTGATAAACTCTCGTGGTGATTTTTTTTTTCCCACTCCAATTACACATTGAATATAAATTTGCCCATTTTCCTATTGTGTTTTGATAAACCCTGTATTATGTCACTAACATAGATACTGAAAATATTCCATTCCCCTAAGTAGGATTCGAACCCACACACCGGTACATTTAGAGTCAAACGCTATCCCACTGCACAACCTCCATATCCTATAGTCATATAATTATAAATATTATTGAAGTACACAAACTCATAAATCCTTTATTATAAGAATAACGGGATTCATCTATATTTGCTAACTAAGCGTGTAAGATAAGCGGAAAAAACGCTTGCTCGGCAAAATTTCATAGGAAGCTATAATATGTATCCAATGTAGTGAAACGGGGGATAAAAAACATCGAGTTAATGTATTGTGTGGATATAAAATCTTTTATATAATGGAAATTCAAATATTTTTTGTAGTAGGAGGCAATGGTACTATAGCAGCATCGGACTGTAAGCACGATGGTTGTGTATTCGATTCTCAATTGGGGGAATTGGGAAAGATTATATTTAAACTTATTTCGTTTACCTATCTAGCGGAGAGAGAAGAATGGAGTGTTTTAATACTAGGTTCTCCTTGTTACTGTAATATACAGTATACTATATAGTAAAAAGCGTGATGCAGAGAAAGCTTTTAATAAGTACTAGGTCTAAAGTCAGACTTCTCACTGCAGCAGAATGGTCTGAATAACGTCAATATTTACATTTATGACAATAAATACTATAGAGCAACAATTTAACGAAATATTTATGTTTTTCCTAAAGAAAAACAATAAAAAACCTGACCTTTCATTTCTCTAACGCATGACAGGTTTTATGCCACAGAAGATCGTAAAATTTTAACAGAGGCACGAATTTGCGGCGTCGTAAAATATTCTTGGATATAATGTTATATTTCGGAACACACAGACATACATACATATGTTTGTTCTGATAGATTTTCGCTCGACAATCGTGGTTTTATTGGTGTTGAAATTCAGAAGTTGTTTCTTTTGTTACATAAAGAGTGTGTAGGGTTCCGTATCTAAACAGGAAAAACGGAACCCTAATAGGATCGTACAGGCGTAAAGAAGACTATATAGACGTGTGACTATTGTAAGAAAATGTTGATCTCATCTTAAAAGAATAATTGTTTATCATCAAAGAACGACGTAGAGCTGAGCCGTGAGCTGAGACGTGAAACACGGATAGCGGAGAGATGAATGCTTTCACATTAGATTTTCTATGCCCTGTTTTAGTTCCGTGTGTTATTTATCTTTTTTCAAATATACTGATGTAAACAAACGTTGGTGAATGAATAAAAAAAAATAGTTTTCAGAAATATTTTCATAATAAAAATGTAAAGAATTAATACTAATCTATACTAATATAATAAAGCGGAAGAGTTTGTTTGTTTGTTTGTTTGTTTGTTTGTTTGTTTGTTTGTTTGAATGTTTGTTTGAACGCTAAGATCTCTGGATCTACTGGATCGATTTACTTTGTTTTTGTTTTGTATGAAAGCTGCATTCTTCAGAAGTGCTATAGGCTATATAATATTACATTACACATATATACTAATAAATTAAAATACTTTCTAATTTGACATGCAATTTATTCTGCCATGTTAATAACAACCGTCGTCGCTACGCGACCGCGTTCGTTACCGCGTCATTTTGATATTCATCCTTATGAAAATAAATATAATAGTCACTTTTAGCATTTCATCTAGATTGAAATTATATTTCTATAGAAATTATATTCTTATATTTCAAGCAGGCGTAGCCGCGTCCGGGTCCGCTAGTTGTATTACATAAAATAGCAGATAATTATAACAATGACATGACAAGAGCAATGTTGAATTTCTTGCCAGTGGTCAGCACAACTGCCGTCCGAGCCCGTGGTAGCTTTAGGTTCATTCGAAGATACAAAAGTGTATACATAATTGAATGAAGAACATTTTGAAGTATTTGGTGATTTACACGCTCTTTACACGCGACGGTAGTGGGTTCAATTTCGACTTGGGATCATAGCATAGCATAGCAAGCAAGCAATGTCTCAAAATCGACCAAAAAATAGAGAAAAGAGTGCAAAAAATCGTAAAACAAAGAGAGAACATAAAAAATGACATACACATAGGAGAACAAACACAAACGTAACACATTTAGCTGGTCGTATTGCGGTAATGCGACGTCCGGCGGCGGGCGGTCGACCGCGGAATCCGCTGTGGCCGTGCGCCGTACATCGTCAAATTGCACTGTTTTCGAAATTATGCGGTCAAGCTTGTTTAGAGATCTGGATGAGGTTTATTTGTTATTATTGATTGTTAATTTACTATAGAGGCCGGCCAAGAGGGCCCCAATGGGAAATATCTGTGAGTGTGTCCAAGTTGTCACTTCTTTTCAAATTTAATATTAACCTACTGTGTTAATCGGAAATACTCTATTGATTTCAATAATACGACAAATAAAATTGACAAAGTTAAGCCTGCAGGCCTATGGACTCATTTTGTGTGAAACAAACTACAAATATGTGTTTGTAATAATTTTATCCATAAAAAATTCACTTCATGCCAAATTTAATAACTCTAGATCCACGGGAAATAGGTACTCTAGTTGATTACGCGGCGAATTACACATTTTTTTAGATAATTATACTCGTAAATATTCAAAAGTACAAGTTACCTTAGTGCCTAAGAAAAAAATGTAGTGAAAAAAAATAAATATATCAAACAATATTGCATACATATAGTGGGAAATGGAAATCTTAATGGAAACGAAATGTCTTTACACTAGGTTTCCAAGTTGAAAACCAACACAATCTATCACGTAACGTGCGGCAAAAAAGATACATAATATTATAAGAAATATAATATTATAAGGTTATATATATAATATAGGTATCGTTATTGATAATTGGTCTTTTAGATATCAAGGTTATTCAGGCTTCGATTATTCGATGTATTTTGATATAAAAATATTACGTAAAAATATACCGTTGAAAAAGTCCGCCGGAAAAGTTCTAGCAATTAATTATATTTGTACTACAGGAAAGTGAGTTAAGGCTTATTAATTGACAGGTGATATTTTTTGTGAAGGGTTATTGAAGGAAAATTTTATTTTTTTCTTGTAAATATATATTTTGCTTAATTTATTAGTCTTTGATGAAATATTAGTAACTTATTAAAGAAACATCAAGTAAATCTTTAAATAGTAGCTTTTGTCAAAGGATATTTTTCTTTCAACTTCAAGTATCAGGTTCTATGGTTCCTTAGCCAAATGGCAAAAAAAGAAACGGACCGTGAGATATTCGCTTCTAAAATGGTAAAAACTAGAAATATAGTTTGGGAAGATGATGATGGGATGGCAAGCTCTCTCTAATTCTTGCCGATTTTTTCATAAATATTTTTCGTAGATTTTTCTTTATATTTTAAACATTATGTATGCTAGAACTCTCCATATATTAAAAGTACAATTTTCTAATTTAAATTTGTTTTTTTATGTTTAAATACATTTTGATTTAAATGATTATGAATTATTAATCAAATGTTATTAATAGAATACAGCTCAATTGTACTTACCAAATAGTAAACACCGAAAGGCATCACGACGACCGCCACCAACAGATCAGCAACCGCTAAACTCACTATGAAATAATTTGTCACCGTCTGCAGTGTCCTTTCTCTCACAACACTCATTATCACTAACACATTACCGAAGAGTGTAAAAAATGGGAAAATTAATAGCAATAACGCCCAAAAATTGTACTGAGGAGGATCGGAGCTAGCGAAGCATGAGAAGTTAAATGTTCCATTAAAAGTGCAATTGATATCATTCAAAACGTCGAATGTGCGATTGTGTAAACTAAACACGTCATGGCTAGTATTCCCATAGAAGTAATCACTGAAATCATCAACTAGCATTAATATATCACTCGGGTCTTTGGTATCATTTCTAACACCGCTAGTATTAGCTTCTTTGATTTGATCTGGTGGTTTTTTGGTTGGATAGAAATGTGTCGCGTATATCTTGTCGTGTGGTCTTGTTTCTATCATTTTCAATTCTTCTTTCACTATGTGACGTTTTCGAAGTATTTTCTTGACGATTCATACATTTTTGTATGTGTTTTCGGTGTTTCTTTCAATTAAGGTCGCCGTTTATCTGAAACAAAAAAATATAGTTTTAATATTGATGGATTTCTTTACTTTCGTTGACTCCCGAAAAACCACATTAAGATGAATAAAGTAATAACTCGGAGTGAGTTAATTTAGTTTCCACTTTCTAACAAATTTAGAAATATTTTGTATTGGAATGCTGAACTTATTATTAATACTCAAGCTTTCCATAAGTGGTAAGCAGGGAATCGATTTCATAACTGTCTAGTGTGAAGATATTTTAGTAAAAATTTTAACTGTCGTATCACAGTGTATAATAGCGACATTTACGCAAAAATCTCTTGAAAGGCACAAAAGAACTTCAAACCATTAACTCCATAACGACGATTCCTTCAATCATCAATCAAAGTTACGTTTAAAATGTATAGAACCGATCAGACGTCAATGGAGTATCATGTCTTAGAAACTCAATTTAGATGATTGACAATGGAATGATTAAATGTGTTATATTTTCTTGTCTTCATACGTTACGTTTTATTTTATTAAGACCGTCTATGCGCAGCGGTATAGCGGCGGCATTTGATTGTAAACGGAATGGTTGTGGGTTTATTTTTCACTCAGAGGTATGTTTTTTTTTATTTACTTGCTAATTTAATGCTAATGTATGCCGAAAGATAGTTCACTATCTTTCATTACTCTTACAATATTACAAAAATTCTACTGTAAATGCATCTTTGTTCCAAATAAATTATGTAATATAGTATTAAAACACTAAGTTGCCCATTTATCTATTTAAATACAAAGCGTGTTGAGTGATTGAACCCAACGCTGCAACTATAATCTTGTCCCGAATTGGAATTGAACTCATTACTGTTGGGTATTTCATTAGACATTTTTAAATACCTATTTTATTTTAGCGTTGGCTAAGAGACCCGAGTGGCAAGACACTCCCTCCTCAACTTTCCGTTAAATTTTCGAGACATTGCGCATAAAGTAGCAAAATCTACTACTAGAGAGAGAAGTGAAATTAATTTAATTCCTCGAGTGAGAATTGAACCTACGCTACCCCACGACGGTCTCAACGTCAATATCAGATATTTTTAATTTAAAAGCTTATTCTCAATAAAGATATTTTTAGATAATAAATCTCTCTCAAAGCCGGCGATATTTTAATTGCCTTCTTAATTTCCTTAATGACCGCTTCTGGAAAAACGATATTTATTAACGATAACAGTATAACGAGGTGCTAAAGAACCATCAATTGAGCACGGTGTAAAAGCTCTAACCCTTGTCGATTTTACTTATATATTTATATACAAATATTTATAAAGGAGTTGTTCGTTATCAACCCAGGCATGACATTAAGACATTCCATTCCTCACTTTCCGCGCTATTTCACAGACATTGCGAGATGAGAAGCGTAACTCAACGCCACACCTTGTCTTATTACCAGAGCTAGAACGTACGCGTACGTTATGCCACTGCGTACGACGCTTACCATTAGGTAAGCAATTATGCCATATTCTAACATCTTGATTGCTACATTACAGCAATAAACAGACGTACAAACCAATTACTGATAATGCTAATATATATTGTTATAATAATTGTGATTTTATCTTAAGTAATATTGTAAATCTCAGCCAATTGACAGAAGCTGTTGAATCTACATATTTAAAACGCGCGGAGCGCGTGGCCAAGTTTTTTTACGAAGAGAACTGGCGAGCAGCACCGTGTGTTATTTTACACGAACCATTTGAAGCCACTTTTTACCTATTCGTAACTCAAAAACTATTCCACCTAAACCTATCATATTTGGCTCAAATATTTAGACCCCCTACCTGTATACGTGCATTAAATTTCATAAACACAGCTCAAACAGTTATTTAGATAATGACGTCCAAAAATCGTAAATTTTTAGGGGGGTGACTGACCTATAGACCTTAATGTTAACCAAGTTCCAGATGACCT
>JAKRZM010001242.1:186948-206884 GCA_036379175.1 Heliconius cydno galanthus
TGAGGCCAATATCTCGAGAATTGGATGAAAATGGGAGAACGAAATGTCATATCACTTAGTTCCCTCTGCCTAATATGCTATATGCGGGACACAAATTTAAGATAGGATGAAATAATTTTGTAACCCAATATACATTCTACAACTAGAGCGGAGAAATGTAAATAATTTAATTTAATTTTAATTTTTCTGTATTATTTTATAGTCTTTTTGCGTTTTATATTAGTTATATACCTTAGTATTACCGTGCTTCATAAACTAGGAAAGAATGGTTTTAATTTAGAACCCCTACATCAAGCATTTGATTAGCTTTTCAATATATCAAACCTTAATTATTTCATATGAAAGCATATGAGTTATCTAGTGCATTATCATTATACTAATAACACTCTCGCATAATTAGAGGTCGTGATATTTGTATGGCAAATAATTACTTTTAATTCCGTGACCATTTTTTGTATGAACATTGAAAAAAACATAAATGTGATTTTTTTTATGTTATATTTTAATAGTAGCATTCTGAAATAAATATGAATTGAATCCTAATTCAAATAGACTAATTACGTACCTACTAGGTAACCAGCTATATATGGAAAAGAGTTAAAAGCAATTAAATGCTAATAAAAGAAAATACTACGAAACATTATTTTAAGAGATCACATACACTTTAACGAGGCCAATCGTGGCGCAAGGCCACAAGGTAACTGCCACGCTGGCCACAAGGCGACAGGTTATAAGTTTGATTCCCACTCGAGGAAAAGAAATATTTAATATTTTTATTTCTTCGTTTTGATAAAGCACGGCGTTGATTTCCGCCACTGTGGGTGTGGGCACAAGTGGGCAACGGTACAGAGTGGAATAACAAAAGGTTCCCAGGTTCTCTACGCATACTACGCATATAGCATCAAGGTAAAAATACACACACTTTAAAATTCCCTTCGAAAATAAGAATATATTTCTAAGATTCTAATTTGTAAGGAAAGGATATCAACAATATTGTTTTAGGCCACGTTGTATGAAAATATTATCAAACGTCGTTTTGTCATGAAATTTTGTTTCCTTAACTTTATGGTCCTCATATTCCATCATATTATCAAGGCACTTTATACTGTCTATACTTAGATATTGGGGATATATAGGTATTACATATTAATTATTTAGTGAAATCGAAATATTTATATACTCGTATGTAATAGTTTGTGTAAGTCAGGGTAGGTACAATGCCAATTCGGGGGAAAGTAGGACACGGAAGTGTCTTAACACTAGGTTCCCAGGTTCCCTCCGCCTACCTTACTTTGTGCGGGAGGCTGCTTGAAGTTAAACAAATAACAAATATATAAATAAAAACGATTTTATTGAGAAAATCTCTATAAAATATTCCAAATCTTCGTACAAGACTATTTAGTCCTACGTAAGTACAAAAAATATTATACAAAGAAACTCTCACGTCACGCTTGACAAATGTTCGGAAAATTCCTTCGGGGATCTAACCTTTATTATAGCAAAAAATTGCTCGAGTCGGGTATCTCTTAAATACCGTGTACTTAGATAAAAGCCTTGTCTAAGACAGCGACAAGTGTTCAGGACATCTCTATGTTACGTGATATTTTGTTTTATTTTCACGCGTATCCTGCTTTTTACGGGAAAGGTCAAGGATTTTTAGGGCTATTTCTAGTGATTTTGAAAAAATGTAGCTCTACGATTTTCTGCTCCTACGGGTTAAACTGTGGAGTAAATATTAAATGAACTGAGTAAATGTAATGTCAAGGCACTTAATTTGTTTTTTTTCTTTCCCCATTTTAGAGAAATTACGTATTGAGTTGCGATACTCAATGCCGCGCTTTTTGTTTGCTTAGTTTGAGAATATCACTTATTGAGAAAGAAAATTCAACGGAGCAAATATTTTAAATAAAACATTTACAAATATATTCACCAGATTCCGAATCGAACCCACGACCATAATGAGAAAAACCATAAGATTGAGTCGGAAAGTTCTCATCTTACTTAACTGAAAGCATATTGTAATAATGAAATTCTCAAAATTTATAAAAGCTATTAGCACAGTATAGGAAGAATTTCCTTATTGAATCTATCGCTCCTCGGGCCACGTAAAATTTTACCCCACTAAAACTTCAAAGCTAAGATCGGGCCCTAATATATAAAATAATATTGATAATAATTATTATTTTTATAATATTTTTTAAAACTTTGAATGTGATAATCAAAGCATCGGGCGTTGGTAGAGGCAATGAATTATTTTCATTTCAAGACAAAGTATGGCGTTGACTTCCACAGCTCAACAAACAATATCTTGAAAATTTAGCGGAAAGAGAAAATTTGGCGGAAGTAGGGAAATAATATCTTAACATAAGGTTCCTTTTACTTACCCTGTTATTTACGGATCACAGCTTGAAACTGAGAGGCACTTTATTTTTTTAAAATTTACTATCACCTCTAAATGAGTTAGGCATTAATTAGTAAAGTCAGGACTTCTGTACAATTCTAAAATTAGCCGTCAACGAGTCATTTGTGTTTGAGCATATGCGAGGTTTGTACTTGACAGGCTTTAAATGAACTTGATATCAAAAGAAACCAATTACAGTTAAAAAGGTTATTAAGTTACTTAGGGTGACTAAATTAGAAGCCCTAAAATACTAAAGAACGATTGTCTCGCTTAATTACGTTACCTATATAATTATCATACTATAATAGCATTATAGTAGTTCTTACTGTTTATTTTTTTTAGCATATTGGCGTTTTAAAGTAACGATCATTACGGGTGACTCTCTGCTTTATTTAAAAAAGACTATATATAGTGTTAACACACTTCGTTCCTCATTTTTCATCCAACTTCTAAACCATCACGTATTGAATATCGAAATTCCATGCCGTGTTTCTTGTTACCAGAGCTAAAAAAAAATAATTCCCCGAACGGAAATTGAACCCACAACCATAATATTTTCTGTCAGACGCTATGCCGTGTCGCTATCCACACAAAATAAAGAAAAAACGAAAAATATATCTCGCTATAAAGCATTCGACTCCACTGACAAACAGCCTTATTCAGCTTCTACGTCTCGCCTAATTGATTTCATAATCACACATAATATAGAACGTTATATAAGAATTTCATATGAACATTTTTCTTTCTATTGATTGACACACATTTAATGGAAGTCTTGGTAAATAAATTATAATGACATAAAAGAATTTTGTTCATGTTTCTGTGTCGTGGAGAATTTTGTTGATTTTGAGTAATGTAATTTGTTAATTAATCATTTTAATTATGATCTTGTATTATTGGTGTTATCAGTTGTCATAGTAGCTTCAACGACGACTGTAAATATAATATTTCTGTTGTTTTGTGTGTAGAGTAACCGTCGTTGAATCCCAGCTCCATGTAAAGTGCGATTTTAAATTCGTGAAACTTCGTTCTTTATTCTATGGAATTGGAGACATACGTGTTGATTGGCAGAAGTTAACGCCGTTCTTATAATTATTACCTTAGCGTTTGGCGCTTTGTTCTCTCTGGCTATTCCGCTATGGACATAGCGAGAAGCTTAAAAAGAAAAAATATTTATATTCCCCAATAAGAATCAAACATAACCCTCAAACCAAAAAGCAATAAAAATAAATATTATTGGAAAAACATTTTCATTCCACTAGAAATCTATCTTAATAAAACTAACCAAGAACATAAAAATAACAACGAAAATAATCTAAAAAGAACAAGTTAAATCGTTTATTTCACAGAAACAACGGCTTACAGAATCTTCAGTAATAAATACATCGAAATCGAACGTAAATTACTGCGAACGATCGACAAATAGAAGAATTTTAAGCCCGCAATATGTTGGATTTTAACATCGCTAAAGGTGATTTTTTTCCTTTTTCCTGTCACACATGGCGCACCGTTCGAAAATAGAAATTTTTGCTCTCTTTTGTCAACTTCTATTAAAATATGCTTCGGATCCTTAAAAAGATATCTTGTAATAAAGTTTTGGATGTCAAAAAAATGTTTATAGATGTTATATTTTTAGGCAGTTCTTTTATAAAGTATTTTTTTGCTTCACGCTATATCCCTCAAGTCACCCTGCGACTTCCAAGGCAGATGGAACCAAGTAAGACATCGTTCCCCATCTTTTACACAATTTTCAAGACATTGCGAGTTGACAAGACAACGTATATGAGTGGGAGATTTCTTAAATTTTCTTATCTTCCTAATTTGTTGGATTACCAACATCGCAAAATCAAAAAAAAATCTTCTCTTATTTCCTTTTCTAAAGATTTATAAGGACCAAAATAAATACAAGTATCGCATCAGAAGATAGTAACAAATAAATAAATACTTAGAGAAAGCAACAAAACATTGATTCTTCATTAGTTGAGTTAGAAGTAAGTTTCAAGTTAGAAGGTCCATGAGGTCGTCCGTTTTTGCGTGAAGTCAACCAAGTGTCGGCGTGATTTACTAGTTGGAGTGTTCTTGAAAGTTAGTGGATGGAATTTATAGATCTTGGCGGTTGAGTTTTTAAACTTATTTGTTGCTTTAAAAGTTCCTTTTGCAAATGTTTTAGGAATTTTTAAAGCTATTATTATTGTGCTATAACCCGATATAGAAGCTGGACAACGTCTCACAATTCGATTTAAAATAAAATAACAAGACAACACGTGGGGTTGAGTTTCGCAACTCACACAGGAAATTTTGCGGTACGTGGGTGACGGAGTGTTCTAACACTAACTTTCACTCTGCCTACCTTGCGATTTGGAGGATACAGTGTGAACATAAGAGTAAATTAATAAATAAATATGTACACAAAAGTGTAGTATATGACAGAGGCGTGCGAGTAACAACACCTTTTTGAAGACAATGTAGTAGATTAAACCCCAGAGTGAAGTCTGACAATAGGCGTGCTAAATGAATGTTTGAGCTCACTTGTGAAGGTCACTATTTTGATTAACCTATACGATAAGTAATAGCGAGTACGTCTGTGTTTTTAATATATGTATAAAAAACAACATTTTAATAAACTAGTTGGGCAAAAAATAAGTAATAAAAGAAATAAGACATTGAACTTTTTTTATGTTTGTTTAAAAATTATAGGTACAAATTAAATAGTTTTGTTTAATCTTCATACTTTATCCTTACTTTTAATTCCATACTTTTATTTCCATCACTTCGAGGACGGAGTGTCTTGACACTGCCTATCCTGCCTATATCTCTATAGATTTTTTTAACTTCACGCTATATTCCACGCATATTAGGTAGGCAGAGGGAACCCTGGAAACTTGCATAAGTTTCCAGGGTTTATTTAGTAGCTTAGTAATATAACTACAGATAATATCTATATATATAAAAGGACTTGTTCTCACTGACTGAGGTAAGACGCACGCACAGCCGTAACCGCTGTGCGTAGAAACGTGAAATTTAGACAGATGCTTACTTTCGTAATCTGGACATCCACTAAGAAGGGATTTTGAAAAAATTTAATCCTAAAGGGATGAAATAGGGGTTGAAAGTTTGTATGGAAAAAAAATTAAATCGGCACTGATTTTTATAAAATTTGAAATTTAGATTTTTAAAAGTATTCAATTGAACACGTGTTTCATTGTTTTCTAAAATTCTCCCTCTAAGGGTGCAAATAAGGGGTTGAAAGTTAGTATAGATTTTTTTTAAATCGTCACCAATAATCATAAAATTTGAAATTCAGACTCTTAAACGTATATAATTAAACACATGTTTCATGGTTTTCTAGAATTGACCCCCTAAGGGTTCAAATGAGGGGTTGAAAGTTTGTATGGAAAAATCTTTAAAACGCCACCGATCATTATAAAATTTGAAATATAAACCCTTAAAAATATTTCAATGAACACGTTTCGTGGTTTATTAGAATTCACCCCTAAATAAGCGAGCGAAGCTGCGCGCGTCCGCTAGTAAGTAATAAAATACAAATAACATTTATACAATTTTATTTGGACGGTTATTTGATTTTGCACTAATAAAACCACAAATTTAACGGGCGTGATTAAAATAACTGTCACGTTTCACTTTGCCCACGTCAACGTGTTACAACCTATATTTCATTTGAATAAAAAAATATACAAAATAAACATACAATGCTAAAATAAATATATATGGCGCAATTTAATTCAAAATAAGAACAGTCGTGGCTCGGTGGCAAAAGGGTATGACAGTAAACGCTACGATTGTAGATTCGATTTCCACCGATTGAAATAAAATATTTAATATTTTAATTTTCTCGCTGTGTGTAACTTACTCCTTAATTTTAATTTTATAAAGCTGAAGACCATTTCGTTAAACATACTTATCTCTGGAACTTCGAAGTGATGAGTATTTTTGGTTCTTTTCTTTCTATTCTGTTATTTGCTAATGTCATATTGTATCAAGAACTCACGAAAAAGACTTTACAGTAAAAAAGAAAAAAATAAAAACATAGAAGAATGCATTTATCATTTTCGTCTTTAATTAGATAGCAGAAGTCAATACGTGTTAAGAGATAACAAATAATAAACACGTCAAAATTGATCCGGTGACAGTTGTAGCGTGATTAATTCACGTCAACGTCGAGGGGAATCATTCGACAATGCATTCTCATCGTGAAAACACGCCACCATCCATCATAGGGTTGGATGGATTAGGCGTGAACACTCTTGACTCGCTTTTATGAATGCGGTATTGATTTTGTAGTTTATTTTTTGTATGGGGTAATAGTGGGTTNTTAACACACTTCGTTCCTCATTTTTCATCCAACTTCTAAACCATCACGTATTGAATATCGAAATTCCATGCCGTGTTTCTTGTTACCAGAGCTAAAAAAAAATAATTCCCCGAACGGAAATTGAACCCACAACCATAATATTTTCTGTCAGACGCTATGCCGTGTCGCTATCCACACAAAATAAAGAAAAAACGAAAAATATATCTCGCTATAAAGCATTCGACTCCACTGACAAACAGCCTTATTCAGCTTCTACGTCTCGCCTAATTGATTTCATAATCACACATAATATAGAACGTTATATAAGAATTTCATATGAACATTTTTCTTTCTATTGATTGACACACATTTAATGGAAGTCTTGGTAAATAAATTATAATGACATAAAAGAATTTTGTTCATGTTTCTGTGTCGTGGAGAATTTTGTTGATTTTGAGTAATGTAATTTGTTAATTAATCATTTTAATTATGATCTTGTATTATTGGTGTTATCAGTTGTCATAGTAGCTTCAACGACGACTGTAAATATAATATTTCTGTTGTTTTGTGTGTAGAGTAACCGTCGTTGAATCCCAGCTCCATGTAAAGTGCGATTTTAAATTCGTGAAACTTCGTTCTTTATTCTATGGAATTGGAGACATACGTGTTGATTGGCAGAAGTTAACGCCGTTCTTATAATTATTACCTTAGCGTTTGGCGCTTTGTTCTCTCTGGCTATTCCGCTATGGACATAGCGAGAAGCTTAAAAAGAAAAAATATTTATATTCCCCAATAAGAATCAAACATAACCCTCAAACCAAAAAGCAATAAAAATAAATATTATTGGAAAAACATTTTCATTCCACTAGAAATCTATCTTAATAAAACTAACCAAGAACATAAAAATAACAACGAAAATAATCTAAAAAGAACAAGTTAAATCGTTTATTTCACAGAAACAACGGCTTACAGAATCTTCAGTAATAAATACATCGAAATCGAACGTAAATTACTGCGAACGATCGACAAATAGAAGAATTTTAAGCCCGCAATATGTTGGATTTTAACATCGCTAAAGGTGATTTTTTTCCTTTTTCCTGTCACATATGGCGCACCGTTCGAAAATAGAAATTTTTGCTCTCTTTTGTCAACTTCTATTAAAATATGCTTCGGACCCTTAAAAAGATATCTTGTAATAAAGTTTTGGATGTCAAAAAAATATTTTTAGGCAATTCCTTTAAATAGTAATTTTTTGCTTCATAGTATATCCCTCAAGTCACTTTAGTAGTCACTAGTAGACTTGCGAGGCAGACGGAACCAAGTATACACCATTCCCCATTTGTTGCCCAATTTTTAAGACATTCCGAGTTGACCAGACAACGTATATGAGTACATTTAACAAATTTTCTTATCTTTCTAATTTAGCTATATTTAGTAGCCAACATTGCTATATTTAGTAGCCAACATTGCTAAATCAAAAAAGAAAATCTTCTCTTATTTCCTTATCTAAAGATTTATAAGGACCAAAATAATACAAGTATCGCATCAGAAGATAGTAACAAATGAATAAATACTTAGAGAAAGCAACAAAACATTGATTCTTCATTAGTTGAGTTAGAAGTAAGTTTCAAGTTAGAAGGTCCATGAGGTCATCCGTTTTTGCGTGAAGTCAACCAAGTGTCGGCGTGATTTACTAGTTGGAGTGTTCTTGAAAGTTAGTGGAGAGAATTTATAGAATCTTGGCGGTTGAGTTTTTAAACTTATTTGTTGCTTTAAAAGTTCCTTTTGCAAATGTTTTAGGAGTTTTTAAAGCTATTATTATTGTGTTTATCGCTATAATCCGATATAGAAACTGGATAACGTCTCACAATAAGTGCGACGGTTGTCGTTTCGATTTAAAATAAAATAACAAAACAACACATGGGGTTGAGTTCCGCTATTCACACAGGAAATTGTGCGGTGCGTGGGTGACGGAGTGTTCTATTGTGTAACACTAACTTTCACTCTGCCTACCTTGCGATTTGCGGGATACATCGTGAACGTAAGAGTAAATCAATAAATAAATGTATGTACACAAAAGTGTAGTATATGACAGAGGGAACGTTCGAGTTACAACACCTTTTTGAAGACAATGCAGTAGATTAAACCCCAGAGTGAAGTCTGACAATAGGCGTGGTAAATGAGTGTTTGAGCTTACTTGTGAAGGTCACTATTTTGATTATCCTATACGATAAGTAATAGCGAGTACGTCTGTGTTTTTAATTTATGTATAAAAAACCAACACTTTAATAGACTATTTATTTTACTGGTTGGGCAAAAAATAAGTAATGAAAGATATGATAAGACTTTAAAGGTTTTTATTTTTGTTTAAAAATTGTATGTACAAATTAAATAATTTTCTTTAATTATTTCTCATTGTCTGGAAATTTGTTATTAATTACAATTTTTATATTTTTTATATTTCCATCACTTTACAAGCAGTTGTTTGATAATTCTTACGAATAATCTAGGACGGAGTGTCTTAACACTAGGTTCCCTCTGCCTATCCTGCCTAAGAAAATGCTTGCACTTTAAGAACAATATATCGCAGAATAATTCACGTTTTTTTTTTCAAATAATAAGGGTTTGCTGGGTAATCGTGGCCACGATACTCTCTCTGATTCTGTTATTAACTTGAGAAACGTAAACACAAGCCTTTTTTGGATACTATAAGAACCCATAACTATCTCGTATGGTCAAAGCACCACAACTGATTTCTGTTACATGAACTATAAATCTATAAAATTTTAACTTCACGCTGTATCCCACGCATAGCAGGGTAGGCAGAGGGAACCCTGGAACCCCTAGTGCTATTTAGTAGCTTTGTAAAACAACCACAGATAATATAAGTAATAAAATATAAATACAAATAACATTTATACAATTTTATTTGGACAGTTATTTCATTTTACACTAATAAAACCACAAATATAACGGGCGTGATTAAAATAACTGTCACGTTTCACTTTGCCCACGTCAACATGTTACAACCTATACTTCATTTGAATAAAAAATATTTAAAATAAACATATAAAGCTAGAAAAAATATATATGACGCTATTTAATTGAAAATAAGAACAGTCGTGGCTCGGTGGCAAAAGGGTATTACAGTAAACGCGACGATTGTAAGTTCAATTTCCCTAGGGGAAATAAAATATTTAATGTTTCCATTTTCTCACTCTGGTACCTTAATTCTAAATTTTAATTTTATAAACCTGAAGAGTATTTGGTTGAAGGTGCTTATCTCGTGAACTATTATTTTTGCATTGAATAGTCCGCTTATTGAGGAAGACTATAGCCTACATTCGGGCTTGCATCACTGTTTACATGAAGTTAATAGTTTCATTGTAACCCACTCTACTTGCAGTCAGAGTTATCTTAGGCACTTATGCCCGTATAAAATCACTCTCAAGTTTGAGATCGATCTTGAGCTGCAGTTCTCTTTTATAAATATATAATTTTAAATGAAAACGTTATCTCAACATTAATCTCAGAATTCAGATCAGTTTATAAATATTATTACTTAGATAATATGTCGTGTGCTATACAGAGTAATTATTTATTTCCATTCAAGCCACAAATACACGCCAATGTTCATGATATAGTTTATTTTTGGTTCTTTTCTTTCTATTCTGTTATTTGCTAATGCCATATTGTATTGAGAACTCACGAAGAAGTTAATTAAAACCATAGAAGAATGCATTTATCATTGTTGTCTTTAATTAGATAGCAGAAGTCAATACGTGTTAAGAGATAACAAATAATAAACACGTCAAAATTGATCCGGTGACAGTTGTACCGTGATTAATTCACGTCAACGTCGAGGGGAATCATTCGACAATGCATTCTCATCGTGAAAACACGCCACCATCCATCATAGGGTTGGATGGATTAGGCGTGAACACTCTTGACTCGCTTTTATGAATGCGGTATTGATTTTGTAGTTTATTTTTTGTATGGGGTAATACTGGGTTGTTAATACTTGTTAGTGTAGGGATGGTCGTTGTTTCATATTTTATTGGGGGGGGGGTTATCTTTATATCTATTTTAGATATATGTTTTGTATATCACAGCGACGTATTGTTTTGTTTTTATATAGTAAAATGTGCTTTTAACGATTTAACTTTATAGAAGGGTGAAAAATGTAAATAAATATTTTGTATTAATATCAACTTAAAAAAAAATTGTTTGTGGTTTTTCAAAATATACTACATTTATAAATATTTCGAAAAACTATAAATAGTACAGAAAGTAAGGGTTGTCGCCAGTCATGGCGTAGGGGTGACTCCCACCTTCTGCAGGGGATTCTGCAAAAGGTGGGGAACGGCGTGTCATAAAAAGATTTTCATATTCCCGCTATCTACACTACCATATGTGGGATACAGTGTGCAACAAAAGATTAAGATCTTTCCAGTATTTTGATGTATCACAAAGCAGCATCACCCATTTTCCTACATAGTAAAAAAGCAGAGGAAACATAGTTTTAAAAAAAATCCGTTCCTAACTATTTGAAAAAACGGTCTATTATGCATAGAAGCAAAACTAAATGAAAGGCGCCCCATTGAAAAGCTAAATGGATTACGTTATGTCCTTCGATTTAAAGCTGCTAGCATACTGCAATCAAAATTAATTAAAATACTTTTAATGGTTTAGTAGAAAAAGGGTGTCAAACGTACAGAATTAATTTTTTTCAGACTAACTGATTATTATTGTATTTAGGTACTTAAGACATTTTTCTAACTAGGATTGTCCTGGTTAATTAGAAAGGCTTATGACGGTGTGTACCGCACGTAGCAGGGTAAACAGGAACCTGGGAACCTAGTATAACACATTTCATTCCCATTGAGTCACTACACAGGTTCTGGGTTCACACAACCTGTCGCGTTTACAGCCGCACACTTGTGCCCTTGCACAACGACTTGCCTCTTTTTTGTTTCTAAAATTACAACTTCTTTGCATACTTTGCTATGTTAAGAAACTTGATAAGGCTTAAAAGTTAGTATTAATATATATGCTCGTATGTCTAAATAAATTTAAGCCTTTGCTAAAATATCAAAGAAGATACCTAAGAAGCCTCGAGCGGATATCGAATGCACACATTCCGACTCAATAGGCCGTGGCTTTGTCAATGACGATCAATAAAGAATCCTGTAACATTCACTCAATTAAAATCGCTTGTGAAATATCCGACGGTACACGATGTTTGTAGGTTCAATTTAGACGTAGGGGAGTGATTTGATATTTTATTAGCTTCACGTTGAATCCTGCATATAGCAGTGTATGGAGAGGGACCTGTAAATTTAGTGTCAAGACACTCCGTTCCCCATTAAGACATATCCATTCCCCACATTCCACCGATGATGCATCCGTCAGTTTTAATTTCTTGATTTACTCAGGTCTTTCTAGAAAAAGTACTGCCAGGCACAAAAAACAGAGGTACACATATAGGTACCTTTTAAGAAAATGAGTCAATATTGTCATTACATAACATTACTTTAAAATGCAGTTTGATTCAGGTATTTTGGCACAAATGCGAAATATTCATTTTAAATTCAAGGTTTCACAATTTATTTGTTGGGATACTGCCACTCGCTTACTTTTAGCGGTTCGAGAATGCCAGTTAGGTGAGTGGCAACCTAGTAACAATCTTAACGCTAGGTTGCCACTTGAATACTAAGATTAACCGAAACCGAACCCTAAAGAAGCATTTTAGCCTAAAATGACTCTAGTACTACCAAAAAGCCCTATCGAATTTTATCATATTCACCTAATAATAAAAAAAAAAAAAATATTATACAAATATCATATCTTTTTTTGAAAATCACAAAAAGGTAGATTAGGACACTCCAATTAACAATTATCTTACTTTAATGACTTTATTTTAAACAATTTCAATTAAGAAAAAAGAAACTGCCTCAACTTGTTACCGAAAAAAAAAATTAGAAAAGTCACGCATTCGACCAAAGTAAATTGGTAAGGCAATAATTATTTCTTTAAAAAATTCTATTCGTCACGTTCCTAACCGTAGCTTTGTTTAATTAAAAGAAAAAGATGGTGCGAGAGCCTCAAAAATTCAAATATATATAAGAATTTGATTTAAAACTAGCCTTCACACAAATGTAAGCTCTAAATCCATTGCTATAGAAAATATAAAAGCTTGAAGTATTATTTAAATCTCGTGCATTAATTTTGAATATTCCGTCACGTCCCGTCGTTATTTCGTTTTTGATAAATTACGAATTAACATATACACGTGAAATACATTTGACCATCATCTACGAATAAATCTTGATTTGTTAGAATATTATACATTTTGTTAATCTCTTTCGAGGCTATCTGACTGTAAATATGAAATCAGGGATTTGATTCTCAGCGAAGGAGTGAATTAGTTTAATTTTCTTACTATGGTAGACAAAACGTAGCGTTTAGTTCCGCTTGTAAGCCCCCAATGTCTCGAAAGCTAAGGAGAAAGTGAAAAACATAAAAGTGGGCATAAAGTTGCGGACATTTGTGGCGCAGACAGGTTGTGGATCGATTCAAACCGCGGTGTTTAGGTCCACCACTCACCAATGCCGCGACAGTTCAACGGAAATTGGGGAACAAAAATGTCTCAATTTGAACAGGGTATCATCTGCATCATGCATCTGCCTACTCTGCTATGTGCGGGATACAGCGTGAAGCTAAGATTAAATAAAAATAAATGGGGAAACATACTGCTGTCGAACTTATGCACGCATGGCAATTCATAAATTTTATAAAAACGAGTTATAGGCCGCAATTAATATTATTAATTTATATTTATTTAATAATATTCTTATGGCCGTCCGTGGAGCAGGAGTACAAGGGTGCGACTGTAAACAACTAACATGATGGTTGTGGGTTCGATTCAGGTTCACAGGTTCCTTCTGTCTAGCCTGCTATGTATGCAATACAATTTTAAGCCTAAAAAATACTGCTATTATAGTATATTAAATATAGCTATGTGCAGTATAAGATATTTTTCAAGTAAACCTCTTAAATAAACGCAATTAAATTAAATTGATAGCGTTTTTCAAAGAAATTAGAGTCCATACAAATTAATACTACGTTTCAAATGTTTTATGTACTGCAATGCGGAAGCTTTTTATAAAATGAAATATAAATAGATAGACATCGTCGTGAAGTGTGCTATGTTCGTTTAATCTTATATGTTTTCCTTTAAGCATCTCAATAAGGAAAAAAATAATGATGATGCAACGATGTCATGTATCCATGAGAGAATATGTATGATTAAAAGTAAACAGAGAAAACTTCATTCTCCACTTTCCGCCCAATTCTGGAGGCATTTCGCGTTAAGAGATGGAACTCAACGCTTTGCGTTACCAGAGCGAAGAATAAAAATTAATAAATACTTCATCCCCCCCAGTGGAAATCGAATCTACAACCGTTGAACTTCCAGTCATCTTCTTGTTCCCCTGCTACTACCGCCTCAACGATTTGGTGCCTACAGGACCAAAAACCGTATTTTTATATTTAAAATTTATCTCACGTACAAAAGGTATAGCTTTAATTTCAAGGCGGTGTGTGCATGGCGAGAGGAAGTTTCCCCGTTCCTCATATTTTATATTTTCAAATGTAAATAAATTTATAAAGATATTTGCTGAAAGTGTATATTTATTTCGCTACTTCCATGCCACTTGCTCTGAATGAACATGATGCCTTGTACGGACATGTATCTACGAGTATGTGTTTAAATGTGTTCTTGATATATTTAGTTATACATATTTTAAAAGAGAACTTACTCTCTTTAAATATAGCGTTCCTTCTTAATGACACCCGTCAGATGTCTATAATTAATTGACAGCCACGTAGAAGGAATAAAAATGTAAATACGTGTGAAGATAAAAGCAATGTAAGATTAAAAACTTTAAACCAAAGCAAATTGGATAATTAACTTTAATTGTCGTTTCTGTTATTTACAGGTAATCTGCTATATTTATACATAATATTGTAATTGTGCTTTTAATAATATTTATTATAATATAAACTATTATTTATAGAGAAACAAATTTGGTTAATTTTGAAACGAAAGGAGATCGAACCCACAATAATCACGTTTACCGTCAGAAGCTCCACTGCGCCACGATGACATCGATACAATTAATATAACATAGCAACTTTGAAAATTGTATAAGCTAGTTTGCTCAGCAATTACGCTAACTAGAAACGTATGTCGATTTAATGAATGATAAATTTGGGTTTCTAAACTTTGACAGCATCCGAATTTAGATGAAATCTGCGTTGTTTACTAAGCCGTGGTAAATGTAGGCTATTTGTAATGTTTTACATTGGACAAGGATTGATATGGATTTTCATTTGTATTAATGCTTGTTGTTTGTATAAATCATTATTATTTCATCTCATTTATTGTTAAATTGTAAACCTGACAAAAAAAATTGGGGCAGACCACCAGACTGTCTGGTCCAGACTTGGCATGAGGGGAAATATTCCTGGCCAGACTCAAGGCTTACGTGCGACTGTGATGAGGATGCTGATAATTATTTAGAAGCCTTGTACGAACAGCTTTCACAAATGTTAAGGTATGTTTGAGATTCCCAGTTTAACTAAAATACTAGTTCATTGAATATTTTTGTTTTAGATTTGTATATCTTTAAACAGAATTGTAATGGTATGCCCATTTGAAAAAAAAATGGTTTTGACAGACGGACAGACGTACAACAAAGTGATCTTAGAAGGGTTCCATATCTACTTGTTGAGGTACGGAACCCGAGTTATATAATATTTTTTGTCAGACAATAATTTTGCCCATGAGACCAAGAGCACGTCCTAGCAGCGCCTTTTTTCTTTTATAAAGTTGATACAAGAGCAATTTACATTATTTATCTGACTATATATCATTATTTTAAACTTTATTGGCACAGACTGTAAAGAAAACACAATATCAAATAAAAAAAATTAAGGTTTAAAATACAAAACTTATTTTTCCGTTTTATAATTTTCGGGTAGACATAGAAAATATAGTGTTTCGACACTTCACTTCGGGCCGTCGTGCTATGTGTAGGATACAACGTGAAGCTAAGAAAAATATGTAATGTATAAATGTAAAGGCCAGAGCAGTAAATGTATATCGCCAACTGACTGTAAAATAGAGGCTGGTGAATTCGATCCTCACTCGAAGGTATTTATTATTATATACTTTATAATATTTATATAAAAACAATAAAACGCTGAAAACTTAGTTTTGTTGAATGCGCGTATCTGAGAATCTACTGGTTAGAATTGACAAATTATTTTTGTTTAGAATAGTCCATCTATCGAGATAGTCTCTTGCAGCACTTATAATGTGATAATATGTGTTTCAGAAAACTCTTAGCTATCCCCATTTGATCCCATAGCCCCAAATATAATCTACCACTATATAAAACCAAAACAAAAATTGTCATATACAATAATATCTAAAGTCTAAACAAACAAAAGAACTTTATCATGAATATTAATTTTAAAATCAAAATTCAGTAATTTCCACAAGAACGATCTTTATTCATGTACGTACAATACATATGTACAGACGCTTTGAAATCGAAGTGGGTCACACATATAAATAAGTTCACGGTTAACACTCCAATTTGCCGTTTATTTCCGAGTGTCTACCGTACATGGGAACCAATTTATTGCTTACCCCTCTTTACCCTATCTGTGCGAGCGTCAGCTAAATTTATATTTAAATTATCTTAGTATAGGGTTTTTTGTAATGTCTTTTGATTTTAATAATAGAATGGATATTTGACCCAATTATATGATATACATATCAGGGTAGGCAGAGGGAACCTTTTAATTTTGATTCCGTTAAAACGCTTCCGTTTTTAGGTTTCCATCAAATTTCAAAAGCAGCTTTGGTAACGAGTTCCGCCCCTCTATACTTGCGTATAGCCTTAAGTGGCCGAACTCGTTACCAAAGCGAAAAAAATCAAAATATTGAATATTTCACGTCCTCAAGTGGGAATGGAACCCACAACCTGTCGCGTTTACAATCGCAAGCTTTTGCATTAACTGGCATGGAATTATTATGAAACATTAAATATATTATATCTTCGACTAAACTTTTTAGGCAGAGTGTACGTAGGAGACAAATGTAGGCAATAATAGCAACGTGGGAGTAAAGTGACTTCGTGTTTTTATATTCCACAGTAAATAAAATGCCGTATGATTTTTAAAATATTGGGAAAAAACGTTAATATTTATATTGTTTTATTATGTTACGGATTGATAAAAGTGATGTTTGGAATCATCTGGAAATATCGCTATACTATTTGAGGGCACTTTTGGCGCAGGGGCACAACGTAACTGTAAAGCGACAGCGGGTTCAATATCTACTCGCGGAGATGAAATAATTAATATTTTTTAATTTCTTTTTTCTGGTGTCGAGGTAAAGCTCGGTGTTAAATTCTGCCATTCAACACGCACTGCCTCTAGAATTGGGGGACCGGAGTGTTAAGCACTAGGCTCTCTCTGCCTGAAGTGAAGCTGGAAGGAAAATAACACTCGTATAAGGAACTATTATACTTCCCTACAGCCTATTTAATATTTAAGGGGTAATTACATAAAATTCCCAAAATTCATTTTAACAAAAGCTTCCTATATAAATAAAAGGAATAATCTTATTTAGGGTGCATTATTCAAATACTTCACCCCTAAGAGCGGTATGACAAGGAAAAAAGTAAGCCTTTTCCTGTTTTTATCGGATATGACTTAGCAATTGTAGGGTAATGTTATTAATATAACGTTGTTAAATTCTCATGTAGGGGGAAACATGTAATTTCGTCGGTTTAGAGTGTGAACCTGCTACAGCCTATTAGGTAAATGATCAACGGAGATAAAAAAGATCTATATAAGTATACTCGTATTAAGCATGTGACTGTCAACGCGACAGGGTGTGGGTTCGATTCCTACTGGAGGAAATTAAATATTTAATATTTTCACTTTTGTATCTGACAAAGCGCTGTGTTGAGTTTCGCCTCTCAACATGCAATGCGGAAAATGGGGAGAAATTTGCGAAAAGAGGGGAGCAGAGTGTTTTAACACTTACCCTCTGCCTAGCACTGAATTTCTCGACATTCCTATGGGACCAGAAAAAACTAGATTTTCAACCAATTAACTTTCTTCGGTCTATTGAAGTAAAATACGACAAATGATTGTCTTAACACTACTTTTTTTTATTACTACCCCTTAAAATTTCAAAATAAATATAATAAAAAATACACAGACCGTAGAAAAAAAATTCTAAAAATAGCTCCAATAAGAAACACATATAAAAAAAGATATCGCAGACCCTTTACGGCGATCTGATACTAACACGAATGAACCCTTCCGAAGACGTCCTATCTCTCTTCACGCTTCATTTCAAACGCCCCAGATGCTTTAAGAATATTATATCTAGATATTACTATTGTTACTTGGCTTAGAAAATTCTAAGGATCGTCTCTTTAGGTATTGTCCCTTTCTTACCCGACTGTGCGACGTAAAAAAGAGTAATGTATTGCGTCGCGCAGATGGTTTTTGTTATTTTGTATTTTCAGGAACTGTTAAGGATACATAGTGATTTACTTTTTTTAGTATTCCGCACACAGTATAGGCAGAGAGAGAGCTTAGTGTTAAAATACTCCCCTCCCATTAAGACGTCCGTTTCCTATATTTCCCCGAATTCTAGAGGCTTTGTGTTGAGTGGCAATGCTTCTATATCAGAAATATATATTTTTTTTCATTTTATCGAATGGGAATCAAACCCATAACCTGTCGGGCTTACAGTCGTACACTTGTGCCCATTCCTCCTATTCTGGTGTCTGGATTATTTTCACATACTTCACGATAAAGTGAACAACGCCAAACTTTGTCTTGACACCAGAGAGACGAAATGAAAATAAATAATTCCCTCGAATGGGAATCGAACCTACAACCATCGCGTTTACAGTCAAACACTATGCCGCTGCGCCACGATGCTCTTTATAACAAACAATTATTATCAATTTTAAATTTCCTTTATGAAGCACTTAATCTATTTTAAATTTCCAATTTGCAGGAAAATATCGATTCTTATATATAAAATGGAAGCGATAGCTAATTTAAGAGTAAAGTTGTTTTTTAATTAAAACGGCCACGCGCCACGACACTGTACGGTTATGTTCAACCGTGAAAATTGTTTTTATTATAAAAAATATTGTTTTTATTAAATTGTAATTACAGTATCGGAAAATTTATTTAGACGCTATCGTGGCTGGGGAAGGGGTATAAATTATACTCATTTTCACGTGTTTATTACACTACGAGTACTCTTACACACACACACACACACACACACACACATCATCAGCCTGTCTTCGTCCACTGCTGGACATAGGCCTCTCCAACACTTCACTACACTACCCCTTGACGCCGACTCAATATCTCAAGAATCGAATGTCTTAATACGAGATGAACAGAATGTCTTAATATGAGATGAACGGAATGTTTTAATACGAGATTTCATCTGCAAATTCTTTTTTTTTGTTTTACCTTAAATCGCTAAAAAATATTAATTTTATTTTCTTACAGAAAAGATAAGAATATTGTTTTAGAAATGAGCAGAAAAAATATAATGATTCTTTTCCCTAATTTTAAAGTACAAGCATTTGAAACAAATACCATAAAATATTTTTTTTCGACTTCATCCTGTATCCATTCTGTTCTTTCCCAGACTTCGAGTTTTGTTCTATACACGAAAGCTGAACTCAACGCCGAAATGAAAAGAAATGAAAATAATTTACTCCACACCATGATTATGCTTGGTGTTTACAATCAAATTATATCCCACTGTCCTAGGATAACCATGGCGTTGAAACTAAAATATTATCTGAACAATATTACGTCAAAATGATGATATTTTCAGAACGTAGTATATAAAAATGAAGAAAGGAGCGTGAGTAATGTAAGCTATAAAACATTTTCAGTATAATTTATCTTGCAGTTATCTATTAGAATAGCTTAATGATAAGTCTGTCTTGTGTCTACTGATAAAATAGGCTAGGTACTGAAATGTAGCAATTTTTTAAATGTGAAAGAGACTAACAGACATACGTTTTAATGAAATGTATTTTTATATATTCTTATTTTTATCATTTACTCTGTGTACTTAATTCCTGTTTCTTCTG
>JAKRZM010001242.1:207048-237113 GCA_036379175.1 Heliconius cydno galanthus
ACATAGCGTTACGCCTAAAAAAACANACATAGCGTTACGCCTAAAAAAACGTTTTTTTTTTAATCCTTAAACCGCTAAAAATATTATTTTTATTTTCTTACAGAAAAGATATATATGTATATTGTTTTAGAAATGGGCAGAAGGAATATAATGATTCATTGCCCCATTTTTACACTTTTCCCTAATTATAAAAGTATTTGAAACTAATACCATAAAATATTTTTTTTCGACTTCATCCTGTATCCATTCTGTTCTTTCCTTCCCTTCTTCTAGACTTCGAGTTTTGTTCTATACACGGAAGCGGAACTCAACGCCGAAATGAAAATAACTAACTCCACACCAAGATTGCAGCTTGGTGCTTACAGTCAAATTATATCCCACTGTCCTAGGATAACCATGGCGTTGAAACTAAAATATCTCAACAACATTACGTCAAAATGATGATATTTTCAGACCGTAGTATATAAGAATGAAGAAAGGAAAAGGAGCGTGAGTAATGTAGGCTATAAAAGATTTTCAGTATAATTTATCTTGAAGTTATCTATTAGAATAGCTTAATGATAAGTCTGTCTTTCGTCTATTGATAAAATAGGCTAGGTACTGAAATGTAGCAATTTTTTAAATGTGAAAGAGACTAACAGACATACGTTTTAATGAAATGTATTTTTATATATTCTTATTTTTATTATTTACTCTGTGTACTTAATTCCTGTTTCTTCTGATACAAGTATAATACATGTCACTTGGCAGGATATGAATTTACAAAATAATATTTTATAGGAGAAATCCTCCAGAATACTTTTGTCACACTGTGTCCTGCACATAGCACGGTAGACATAAGACACCTGGGAACCTAGGAACCTTCGTTACCCACTTTCCGCCAAATTATTGAGACATTGCTTATAGAGTGGTGAGTCTCAAAGCCGCGCTTTACCTTGTACCAGACCAAAAAAATTAAAATAGTAAATATTTGATTTTCTCGAATGGGAATCGAACCCACAACTGAAATCTAGTAACTAATCCTATAATATAATATGAAAGAAATACAATATTTTCAAGTAAATCAACACTCGATTACACCCCACGCCTCTGTCACTCTCGGCCTATTAAACACATTCTGTGATAACGCAAATAAGCGCCGCTAATCCTTCTTGAGCGATGAAAATATATTGTGTGGGCGTATGTATGTACGTGTGAATATTGTAGGAATTGGTTGATATTTTTATATAGTAGGTACATGTGTGAGATATAGAAAATATTAATGCTGTGATATTGTGTATAGATGTCATGGTGGCGCAGTGGAACAGCGTGTAATTGTGAAAGTGAAAAATAAATCAGCTTCACTCTGTATCCCGCACACAGCAGGGTAGGCGGAGGCAACCTAGTGTTAAGACGTTCCGTTCCCCACTTTCTGTGGAATTCTGGAGGCATTGCGTGTTGAGTGGCAGAACTCAACGCCGCGCTTTGCTTCGGTACCAGAACGAAGATATGGAAATGTAAAAGGAAATAAATATTTGACTTTCTCGAGTGGGAATTGACCGTCCGTCGCGTTACAAAACTTAACGAAATAAGCCCAAAATTCGTTAAATATGGGGAATGGAGTGTCTTAACGCAAGGTTCTTCTGTTAACGCTGCTCTGTGTGGGATACAGCTTGAGAACATTTCAGTCTTTGATCCATAAAAGTGTAGTTTTTCTTGAGATCCGCATACAAAAAGAGCCAAGTATTAAAACACTGTGTTCTCCACTTTCTGTCCCATTTTCACCCATCACCATTCTCCATCACACCTAAGTTTAAAAGTAACAAGAAGAAACTACTAAAAGTTTATTTCAAGCAAAATACGTTGCCACGTCCCATACAATATATAGGTCGTTTATAAGGCGACATCTGGCCTTTATTACTATTAGTTTTTATCTGTAATAATACAAGTACTGTATATGGACTGTACGTGTACATGGTATTGTAAATTCGAGTTAAATTTTTAATTTTTTTGAGCTTCACTTTTTATCTTGAAGGGTAGGCGTTTTGCTACCTAAGCGACATAGTGTAAATCATTTATTGCCTAAAGTGAGAATCAAACCCACAAAGGCCTTTCCTAAATAAATTATGTTGTTTTTTAACTACTTCGCTCTTATTTTAGATTGAAAATAAATTTCTCTCTGCCTTCGTTTTTATCTGGTATAGGACAAGAAGCTGTTGGTTTGTAAACATGATTTTACGTAATATAACCAAGACCAATCTTACACACGTATTCGTTATAAAGAAATAGAAAAGAGAGTGATTTAACACTATTCTTTCTTATGCTCAAGATTAAAAACTTTTTCGAAAAATAAATCGGGACAAACTCTTTTAGTTAAATGATAATCGACATCTCTGAGTGAGGCTGACGGTAATTTATCCTTACAAAAAGAAATTTCATTCTCAAATAATATAATTCTGGTCAAAACTAATGACCTTTGCATATCTTTTCTGTAATATTATATTTCTGAATTGAAATTGACGTTCGTTTCATATAAAGTTAAAATACACTTATATTTTATGAAAGGTCGGAAGTCCCAACGTTTTGTGCTTTGGCATAAAGAAATATCCTTTTGGGATGAATTGAGTGGTTTGAGGAATAGTTGTTAACTTTTATATTTTTTATAACAGTATTGATATGGAAAAATAGATTATTCTTATCATTGAAGGTCAGGTTAAAATTTAGCTGGAAGTCGTGGTGGATTCACCCAATATCTTGGAAATTGGCAGTTTTATGATAGCATTGTGGCCCAGTAGCATAGCGTCAGACCGTAAACGTGACTGTTATGAACTATAGGTTCTGTTCTCCTCGGTTCTCGGTGGAATCGTCACTAGGTCATATCGACACGTCGATAGGACAAATCGCGGCGTTGAGTTTCGCCGCTTAACACGCAATGACTTAAGATAATGTATGGGGAACGGTTAACTCTGCCTAAAAACCCCTAATGAGTAATCACATTAGTTATTTCATTCCCTACCTAAAAATTCCTAGAATAAAACACAATTTCACAACAAAAATCCACAGGATATTGACCGAAAAATAAGCTTTTTTAATAATTAAATAGCTCCATTAAACATTTCTTTGTTGTTCCATTAACGGTTCAATATTTGCAAATAGCTGAAAGGTTTTTTTTTATAAATCCTTTTTGTATGGAAACAAGGGTTGTAAAAGTATCGCCGCTCTGGGACAATAAAATATATTCGGTAATAGGGACGAATGGTGTACCGGTTCAGAAAAAATCTGGAGACGTCGTCAGGATCGTGTCGTGGAAATCGGAAAATCTGATTTGAATGAATAAATTACGTTTTGTTTGTGTTGTTTGGTGCTACCAATGTTTTTTGGTATTTTCTTTAAATTTTATTCTGCAGTAAGTATACAAAAATATTCAAGAAAAGTAAACAATATAGGTAGTGGGATTCGAACCCTCGCCTCGTGAAAACCGTTTCCAGTTCGCCATTTCACACACAATGCTCCCAGAATTCGGCGGAAAATGAAGAGCGGAGTGTCTTTGCATTAGGCTCACTCTGCCTATCCAGCAGGTAGCAACACGCGGGATACAACGTGAAGCTGAGTGAAAAGAAAAATATTTTCTAGACTTTAGGTAAATAAAAAATATTTCCATTTTTTTTCTTATCCCTCTAAATAGGTAGGCTCGGGAGCGTGTGGAGACACTCTGTTCCTATTAAGACATTTCTGTTCACCACTTTCCGCCGAATCCCCTAAATGGGAATCGAACATAAAACCGTTGCGATTACAATCATATATGTACTACATAAATAAATTAATTTTTATTATTTTTTTAAAGTTATTTCCACTTTTAATTTTCTTACTTATATTGATACATTTAACACGTTATTATACTCGTAGTTCAAATCGTTAAGCACTTGAGTAAAACTTATTTCTCACGCCAATAGTCTTTGGAGGCGATAAATCATAACTACGAAAGTAATCGAGAGTTTTCACAGCTCTAACTCGAACGGCTATTGAAAATAATATAAAAAATTGCACTTAAATTGATGGATTAATTTATAAATTTTATATAAATTAATGTTAATAATAATTACTATTTGAGGCCGTCGAGGCACAAGCGTGCATCTGTAATCGCGACGGTTCTGGANAAAAAATATTTCCATTTTTTTTATCCTGCATTTCGTAGGTAGGCTTGGGAACATGTTAGGACACTCTGTTCCCATTAAGACATTTCTGTTCACCACTTTCCGCCGAATCCCCTAAGTCGAACATAAAACCGTCGCGATTACAGTCATATAGGTACTACATAAACAATTTCCACTTTTAATTTTCTTACTTATATTGATACATTTAACACGTTATTATACTCGTAGTTCAAATCGTTAAGCACTCGAGTAAAACTTATTTCTCACGCCAATAGTCTTTGGAGGCGATAAATCATAACTACGAAAGTAATCGAGAGCTTTCACAGCTCTTACTACTACAGCTATTGAAAATAATATAAAAAAATGCACTTAAATTGATGGATTCATTTATAAATTTTATATAAAATAATGTTAATAATAATTACTATTTAAGGCCGTCGAGGCACAAGCGTTGTCTGTAAGCGCGACGGTTCTGGATTCGATTTCCACTCGGGAGGGGTTCTTTTTAGGATATTATATATGGCATAGCATGTTTGGCGAACCTTATTTTTTTTTTATTAGACTAAGCAATATATATGTATTTGGATTAAAATAAATCCGTAGTTTTCTACGACCAATAAGCAGAAAAAGGATGGACATATTATTAGTTTCCCTTGCAAAATGATATTTTTTTAATTGTAGGCCACTTTCGAGACATTGTGTTGTGAATAACGGAACTCGGATAATATATTCCTTTAAGCGGATATTAAATTTACAATAGTCGCGCTTACAGTCAGATGCTGTGCCGCTGCCGACATAACTACCTCAAAATGATGGTACTAGAAGATTTTCTACTTCTAAATCTTGAAAGCGCCAAAGAAATATATCATCATTATAAAACATCCGGAATCAAATCCAAGTAGAGTTAGAGGGAACCATTAGTGCATTAAACATTAAATAGCCTTTCATGTTACACGAACCTCGTGAATAATTCAGTGGCTATCGCTATAGACAATACTCGTACACGCTTGTATTGTTACGGATCACGTCAAACGTAGGCAATGGCATCGAACCGTCTGCATCCATCCATCGACTACGGTGACCGTCTTGTAGAAATATGAAATATTGTATTATAACTAATTAAAATAAAACCTATAGGCAGAGTGTTAAGACACTTTCTTTCCCGCTTTCCGCCGATTTTTTCGAGCCGTTGCGTGTTGAATGGTGAAACTCAACGTAAGGCTTTTTCCTTAGTGTCAGAACGAAGAAATAAAATATTAATAAATAATAATTAATTTCTCCAAGTAGGGATCGAACCCACAACTGCCGCGTTACAGTCACGCCCTTGTGTCCCTGCGCCACGACAGCCTAATTACTATTTATTACTACTAATTAATACTAAATTAATTTCTACTTGTAACACTATATCTTATAAAACAAAGTCGCTTTTTGTGTCTGTCTGAACTTTCTAACTCTTCTTCTTCTAAACTACCCAACGGATTTGAATGCGGTTTTCACCATTAGGTCGAGTATTTCTTAGGGAAGGTTTATATATAGTTTATTATTTGTACATTCTTNACGGCAGCCTAATTACTATTTATTACTACTAATTAATACTAAATTAATTTCTACTTGTAATATATATAATTATGCAATGTAAATGAGGCCGTCGCGGTTTGACTGTAAATGCGGAGATTGTTTGGGAATTATTTTTTTTCTAAATTATATTAGGCTTTTATAGAGTAGTTAAAACTGTGGTTTCATTCAAAGTGGTGCTGACAATCCACCCTGTATAACCGATAAAACACAAGACTGTCCTATCAAACAACACCATATAGTATCACCAGCGTATTTTTCAAATACAGACAGCGAGACGTCAGTGGAAGAAATTACTTTTCCATTCTCACTTGTTGCTGGTACCGCGACGTCGACGTGAACTAGTTCAGGCGTGTACACAATAGTACTATATGAATATATGTACTTCAATAAAGAGGGTATTTCAACATTCAAATGTTTTTAATCTTCTTTTTTTTAATTTGACATGTTATTTGATTTTGCAAAATTTATTGTATTTAATACGTCGTACTGAAAATGCGGTTTTTTATTCCTATATTTTTTAAAAATAGCCTATGTCTTACTTTTTAACCCCCTCTATTGGTAAATGAAAGTCAGTTCAGCTGTTCTGAATATTAGCCCGGACAGATAAATAGACAAACAGACAAAAAATTAAATTGTGTGTTTATATTTTGCACTTGAAATTACGGCTATTTTGAAACCTCAGACAGACATTTCAAATTTATTTATAAAAAGTGAGTGAAGTAGTTCCAGAGATTTTAGCGTTTAAAGAAACACACACAAACTTATCCGCTTGATTATATACAAATAGAGAATAGATAAAACTAAAATGGAATTGAATACTTCATTTTCTAGACGAATTACTTAGAAATTTTAAATTTAGTTTCGATCTCCACTCACTGTAATAAAAGAGACAGTGTGAGATATAAAATAATGGTGTTAAAAAAATCGAACTAGTGAACACGTGCCGTATGAGTTTGATTGGGTTTTATCGCTGTGGAGTGTATTGAATGGAGTGTATGGCACTGTGTGCGACCCAAATTGCCAATTTAAATGCATAGGTACGTGTATTCTATGAAACAATAAAATGTTAATAGAAAAAAAGGGAAGTAAATATTTGACGATTTTTTTAATTTATTTTAAATTTTCAATAGTTTTATAGGTTTTTGGACATTGCCATTATTAATATAGTAGAATGTCGTAGATGGTGCTTATAACTTTTGTTTATATTTTTTGCTTTATTTCTAGTATAGGTAGGATAGGTTGCCGAGACCTAGTGAGAAAGTAGTGCTTAACACTAGATTCTCTGGTTTCATCTCCCTCCCCCATTATATATGTATATAAAAAACCCCAAAATGGAATTGCTGTAAAGTATTCGAAATGTCAAATTTATATACAAAATAGTTTAATTTAAAATGAAACTAAAATTCTTCTCCAAATATTTATTCAGTACCAAACTTCTCTTTACTATTAATACTTCCTTACTAACATAATTTACTATTACTGTATAATAAACATTAAGAATATGCAACACTCGGCTAATTGTAAATACTATTCCCATTAGGTATTAAACTTCACTTGAGTCCTGAACGAAGAGCGAACTTCATATCTGAGAGCGCTAAGTACTTAACTCACTATAGCTTAGTAAATATTATTTATTACGTGTAATGAAGTTAATACGTATTTATAAGGATTTAGATTTATGAAGGAAAAGTGAGAGGTAAGAGTGGTAAGGGGAGACCTCGGTTGACCCTCGAAAATATAGTATCAAAGATGGATGGATGGACGGGAGGAAGGTCAAAGGCGTGAGGAACCCCGGAGGGCATGTATGAAGAGGTTGATGACAGTGGACAAGGTGAAAGAGGTGTGCAGAGACCGTAGTGTTATTACTAAACTACCTGGATTTATTGAAGGCAGTCGTGAAGCAGGGATGTAAGCGTGTTTAAGAAAAACAGTTTCTATTTAAATAAATATATAAATAGTAGCGTATTTTTTATAATTTAAATATGTTAATCTGACAATTTTTTTTCTATCACTACACGAAATAAAATTCAATACATGAAAATATAGTAACTAATGGAGCGTCATTATATTTTTTTCCAATATACTCCAAAATAAGGAAGAGTACAATATAAATACTGCCTGAATTTACCCTAAACTAAAAGGAAAACCCGAAACTTTCCCAAGAACCAGGAAAAAACATGACGACAACCAACGATGTCAAAATTAATAAATCCTTATTAATTTGGTAATAAAACGGCCTTTTATTTTTTCAAATCAACGCCGGCGATGTCAGTTCCGTTCGAAAATACAGTGGACTCTCAATATAAACAATTTCCTTTGATAAAAGATAAAAGGGATCGACTGCTTTTTGTTTTGTGTCAAATATTACTTGCCTTACTTATTTTAAACTTTTTTGAACATTTTTGTACCTATAGGCCATGAGATGTGTTCATTGTGAGAGCGGTTATGGGTTCGATTTCCACAAAAAAAATACAGTCGAATTGATAACCTCTTTTTCTTACAGAAATCGGTTAAAAAGAAAGCGTGTTTTTCAATACTCTCTACTTGTGAAAAAAAAATGTCTGTGAAATGCTAATCAATGTTTTTAAGTAGGTAAGACTAATTAAAGTAGTAGATTGAATAGTAATATTATTTTTAAATATAAATCCTAGTCCTTGTCCCAATAAATATGATAATTTCTTGAACTAAAAGTCACAGACAGACGAATGTGGGAGTACCGTCTATTTACGTACCTTATCGTTATAAGAAAGTGTGATTGACCCAGACGAGTTGACATTAGCAGGATTAAACCTGAAGCTGAAAATAATTATTTTTCTTACATTACACTTTTTAGGCAAAGATAGTTTTTCGTTTATATGTCTAAAAAAGCTAGTGAAAGCAAGCCTTTCAAAAACAACTATATTTATAACGAGGCCAGTCGTGGCGCAGAGTGCAAGCGTAAGAATCTAAATCTGACAGGTTATGATTTCGATTCCCACTCGAAGATTTGAAATATTAACAAGACAAAAAAGCGGCATTGAGGTCAGCTACTCAGCAAACTCCTTATGTTCCCAAATTCCCTCTACCTGCTATGTCCAGTTTTTTGCTTCACTCAAGTTTTCAAAATAAATATATGTAAATTTACACACTCTTTGTAAGATATACTTTTATCATACGAAAAATGGATCAGAATCTATTTAAGGTTTGACGAAAGAGAGGATGCTTAGAGGTCATTGATAGATACTACAAGGTGTTAAATGCTTAGAGCAGGTAAAATTTGGGCAGAAATCATTTAAATATTGTATAATAGAGGCCAGTCGTGGCCCAGTGGCACAAACATGCGACAGTTACCGTGACAAGTTCTAGATTCGATTCCCGCCCGAAAAAAATAAATATTTAATATTTTAATTTCCTCGCTCTTGTTACGAGCCAAAACGTAGCGTTGAGTTCCTTTACTCAACACCTAATGCCTCCAGAGCACGAAAAGAGGCTAACAGAAGTATCTCAATGGGAACAGATTGTCTGAACACTAAGTAATTAGGTTCCCCTGTTCCCCTAGTCACATGAGTGCATCTAAGATACTATCTAAGACTCCCAAGAGGTGCGGGCTTGAATCCTACTACCTTTAAAATTTCCTTAGCAAAAAATCTTTTTTTTTCAATAAAAATATTATCTTAAATATATAAGAGTTCATACTCAAAATGACTTATCACATTTATAATATAAGTATAGGTACCTACTATCCACATAATAGAGTGTAGCGTATTGTGCAAAGGCGGGCACTGAACCTGCACTAATTCGTTAAGTGACACATTTCCTCGCGAGCTTCAATAACGCTTTGTTATACGTTAGATGTACTCTAGTATGATAATATAATGTCAGATTTGAATTTAATTCTGTGGAATATAATTTGTACTATAATGTTTCATTTTGTTAAGTATTTCTCTTTCAGGTTCACGCTGTATCCCGCATATAGCAGGATAGGTTCTCAAACTCTACTTACCCTAATTTTTACGAGACATTACATGTTGAATGCCAGAACTAAGCGCCGGGCTTTAATAATTAATTAAATTATATAATTAACTGACTTCGAAAAAAAGAGGTTATTAGTTTAATCTGTATCTGTATGCTTGTGGTATTGCCGGAATTGGATAATGTTCGAGTACTTCCAGGCACGTGAGTGCATATGTGCTTATATTATGTTTATGATATTGTCTGAGAAACTGAATTTCTTAAAAAATACGGACTAAACTTCATCAAAATCAGCTTAGTAGTTTTCAAAATGTTTTGAAGTTGTATAATGTTTTACCTACTATAAAGTAATTATTTATTAGCTGCATCGCTCATACCTATACCAGAGTATATACGAGGATACTTCTTACCCTCATTTCGCCAAATTTTCGAGACATTTTCAGTGCTGCTGCGCCACGACAGGCTCATATCTATATTCATAATAATAATATATAGATTGCTGCCCCAAAACGTACTTTGACCTTTTACTTAACCAACACCAGCAATATCTGGCCATAACAAGTAATATAAAAGTTAATCACTGATTTTACGGTCATATTTAATCGACGATCGATATTATATAGCCACAACGTGTTAATGAATACTTAAAGGACGTTTTAAGAACATCATCAAATTTTTAGAACTTTCTTAGCTAAATAAGTATTTGGGACTTGATTACATATAGAAAGTAATTATGTTTTTATATGTTCTTTTTTTTATTTCGGCTTAACGATTTTTCCCATATAACAGGTCCCCGTACCTCTTGTCCATCAAAGTATTTATTGTCAAAGTAAACGGTTTTCAATTTTCCGCAGGATTTCCGTAGATTGCATAGTATTAAAAGTTAAACGCCACGCTTCTTCCTTTCCAAGGTGGATAAATGAAAATATTTCGCTACCTCGACTTGGCATCAAACCATCAACCATAGCGGTTATAGTCTACATTGGTGCACTATATTTTTAGGCCTCAACTCGAGGACAAAGAAATGGAATAATTAAATATTTAATTGCCTCGAGTAGGAATCGAACCTACGACCTATCGCGTTTACGGTGACACGCGTACACCCCTGTGCAAAGCATAGTTCTCTTTTTCAATAAATTGTATCTATGTGTATAAATATTTTTCAACAATATTTACTCTTTGAACGTTGAACACATACTGTATTTGATTATTTTTCCACCGTCCATTTATTTTTCCAATACAGCAGTAACAGTTGATTAAAACTTTGAAACAAATAAATCCAAAAAGCTCTATTGGAAAACTTTTCAATGAACACTTAATGAGCAAATAAAAGTCTAAAACGTAAAAGTCTTTACTCCTCTAACTTAAAAAAAAGGTTCTAGAATTCGGCAAAAAGTGGGTTGTGTTTTAATGGATGGAAGTGTCTTAACATCTTAGTGTTAACACACTCCGTGGACTTCCTGGAAACCTATTCTCAGGATGCCTCTGCATAACCTGCTACGTGCGGGATACAGCGTGAAAAAAAAATACTGGAATTCGTTAAACAAAGTGGAATATTGCACTACTTAATGCTAACAACAAACATATCGGAGGATATATACTAATATTATAAATCTGACGCGTGTTTGGTTACACGTGCTGATCTTAGGAAGTACTTGTTCGGTATATAACCTATACTTCAGCACTATTACATATTTCACTTCCTCGAATGGGTATCGAATGCACAACCTGTCTTTTTTTAGCTTCCCGCACATAGCAAGGCACAGGCAAAAAGAACCTGGGGACCTTGTTTTACGACATTTCGTTCTCCATTAAAGCACTTACGCTCCCCAAGAGACAACTTTTTACCAGAATTTGAGGCATTGCGTTTTAAGTGGTAGTACTGAACAAACAGTGCTAAGGCCCAAAAATTCTCATACTTATGTAAGATTTCTAAAAATATTTAACTCCTAGCAACAAGATAGCATTTCCTCACAACGGCGTACTTAAACGTCTATTAAATTTCAATAAATAATCCCTTACTCTTGACTAAATATTAGACGCATTAATATTTCGTGAGACTAAGCTAAGTCAATAGGGCCGGGGACGACAGTCACCTTAAGGGTACAATCGATTAAGTGGCCTTCACCTTTAACAGTATATTGAAATTTCACATACAATTTGGGCATGTTACTTAGATATTTGTTATGTAATAAAAATACTTTTTTACCCTACTTTATATACGAAAAAAGAGGATTTTTATTATAAATCATAGTAATCATCGCTCAATTTTTTTTTCGTTGAGTTCTGCTTACACGAGATATATTCTACAATAATTGTACTATATATATTTTTTTTTAAATATTAATTTAAAATTTCATACACCGCAGCGTTTTGCCCAGTCTTTTACAATAAATGATTCCACAGTGTAAATGTTTTCACAGAACTGTCCTCTTTATACGTTTCAATATCCTGCGTATCAACTTTTATTCTGATCTACCCTCATATTTACAACAATAACAGTATTTATATTTTCATTTATTATTTTTGTTGAAAACATTTTGTGTACGCAATTTTAAGTTAAAAATATACAATGTGTATTTTAAAGTAAAATGCTTAGATCCTTATTAACTAATATTCTATTACGTTACTTCTTTACGTTAATTATTCACAATATCAAATCTTTCATTTTCTCCGTTTTAGTCGAATATTATAAATAATATTGGACTAAAACTTTTAATAATTTAATAGAAATTATTAAAAAAATAAAAAATAAATAAATACTAAAAATGAAGATAAAAATATATTTGTTACCATACTTGAGCAGGCCTTTTGTATTTAGCAATTGACTTAAGCTACTCATAATTTTGTACATCACCCATTCCTGAAAGTTGTGTAACATGCTAGTTTTAGAGGTTAGCCCCAATTTGGAGATAATTTCAATCTGATTTTGAGATATAATTCAATTGGCAGGTTACTGAGTTGTTGCTAACTTGGTGATACTGGTGTAGATTAAGCAGTTTCTGATGAAATCAATGTTAAATAGTTTTTGTACCATCTATCCTAAAAGTTTGTTAAAAAACAGCTTCATGTTTTTGCATAGCAGGATAGCAGAAAGTACATAGTGTTACAACATTCCGTTCCCCACTCTATGTTAAATTCTGTCAGACGATCCAAATAAAATAAACAATAGTTCAATATTAAACAATAGTGTCAATATTTTAAATAATAAATATAAATATAGTATTTAAAATATTTTTCTCTAATCTACACTTAAATAGTTGATTGAGAAAGATCCTATAATTTTACGTTTTTTCGTTCTGACCTTTAAGGTTAGATTTACATAATATTTCACTATCATCGATATTTTCGTATCATCTGTTAGCAATACGAAATAAATTGTGCCAAAAATTCAATTTCCTAGCTTCGGCGGTTTTTATAGGGGAGGTTAGTGGAATGGAATTATTTGAATAATATTGAGAATTTTCAAAATACAAATTCGTCGTATTGCCTTGCGTATGATCTAATCTATGTATGTATATATAGAGGTCGTCGTGGCCCGATGGCACAAGAGTGTGACTGTAAATACGATGGTTGTGGGTTCCATCCCCACTCGCAGCAGGTTAGGCAGAGAGAACCTAGTGTTAAGACGATATAGACATTGCGTGTTGAGGGGCAGAACTCAACACCGCGCTTTGCCTCGACACCAGAGCGAAGAAATGAAAATATAAACGTAAATAAATATTTCACTTCCTCGAGTGGGGATCGAATCCACAACCGTCGCGTTACAGTCACACCCTTGTGCCGCTGCGCCACGAGGTTGAAATTAGTAAATGTGATTACTATAGAAAAGGATCTTCATAGAAAACAAATTGCATAGTATTAAGAAAAATTCTGTACAAAAACAAAGAAATCAATTGAATTCAGTTTCACGCATGTATCCCGTATTTAGTAGGCCATACTGAGTTCAACTTTCACTCAACTTTTAAATTCGAAAACACTCATATCATTTCGAGCGAAAAATAAGCGAAAAATATAAAGACAGTTCACAGTGCTTTACATGAAATAACGCTTAATAGAATTGTTATCTCCTTTGTTTAAACCACCTATTGTTTGTTGTTTTTATTTATCGAACACTTTATGCCTTTATATCCATAACAATGGTTATAAAATGCGGGCTACGATTTATCTTTTACTGTACGTATATTAAAGTTTTTTTACAATGATATTACATCCAGATATGTCATACAGTTTTCATTTATTGTTAATTTTGGTACTTTTTAATTTTGGCGGAACCTATTGACTGATCTAATTAGATTAACAAAAACAGTAGAACAAACGTTGTGGGCTCGATCCCCAGTCGAGTGAATGAAATATTTAATATTTTAATTTCCTTATTATGGTAAAGAGGTAAAATGCGGCATTAAATTCTGCCACTCTACGCAATGTCTCCACAATTTTTAAAATTGCTCCACTAATGAAAGAGAAATCGACGAACAAACATAAAAAGAATATAAAACCTCCTTTTTTTAAAAAAGAAATCGGAGAAAGAGTTCTCATTCTACTCTATTTTTTAAGACACTCGGTTCTCCATTTACCGGCTGAATTTCAGACATTGTTAAGTACAGAATTTAACACTGCACTTTGGTACCAGAGACCAGATTTAATGGATTAATTTCCTCAACTAGAGATCAACCTACAATCATCGCATTCCAGTCCNGAGGTATTGTGTTCTAAGTGGTAGCGTGCAGCGATAGCAAACAGCGGTAAAGCCTAAAAAGTCTCATAGTTATGTAAGATTTCTAAAAATATTGAACTCCTAGCAACAAGATAACATTTCCTCACAGCGGACCTTAATATTAGACGCATTAATATTTCGTGAGACTAAGCTAAGTCAATAGGGCCGGGGACGACAGTCACCTTAAGGGTACAATCGATTAAGTGGCCTTCACCTTTAATAGTATATTGAAATTTCACTTACAATTTGGGTATGTTACTTAGATATTTGTTATGTAATAAAAAATACTTTTTTACCCTACTTTATATACGAAAAAAGAGGATTTTTATTATAAATCATAGTAATCATCGCTCAATTTTTTTTTCGTTGAGTTTTGCTTACACAAGATATATGTTCTACAATAATTGTACTGTATACTTTTTTTTTAATATTAATTTAAAACTTCATACACCGTTTTTCCCAGTCTTTTACAATAAATGATTCCACAGTGTAAATGATTTCACAGAACTGACCTCTTTATACGTTTCAATATCCTGCCTATCAATTTTTATTCTGAGCTACCCTCATATTTACAACAATAACAGTATATGTATTTTCATGTGTTATTTTTGTTGAAAACATTTTGTGTGCACAATTTAAGTTAAAAATATACAGTGTGTATTTTAAAGCCTAACCTTATTAACTAACATTCTATTACGTTTCTTCGTTACGTTAATTATTCACAATATCAAATCTTTGATTTTCTCTGTTTTAGTCTAATATTATAAATAATATCTGATAAATAATCTATAAGTCAATCAATCTTCCTTTGGAAACTCTCTCCTCTCTCAATTCAAATCAAATATATAAAGAATAGAAATGAAGATAAAAATAAATTTATTGCCATACTTGAGCAGGCCTATTGTATTTAGCAATTGACTTAAGTTACTCATAATTTTGTACATCACCCATTCCTGAAAGTTGTGTAACATGCAAGTTTTAGAGGTTAGCCCCAATTTGGAGATAATTTCAATCTGATTTTGAGATATAATTAAATTGGCAGGTTACTGAGTTGTTGCTAACTTCGTGATACTGGTGTAGATTAAGCAATTTCAATTTAAATAATTTTTGTACCATCTGTCCTAAAAGTTTGTTAAAAAACAGCTTCATGTTTTTTTGCGTAGCAGGATAGCAGAAAGTACACAGTGTTACAACATTCCATTCCCCATTCTATGTTCAATTCTGTCAGACATATTGGATCTTTTTGAAATCTTCAATAAAAACGTAGCACGATAAAAAATGAATTTGATATAATTTTTCCGAAAAATTTCTACACTGTTTGTTTTGTTTTTAAAATTCTTTATTAATAAATAAGTAAGATAACAAACATAACTTAAACTAGAAAATATGTTGTTAAAATAATTTAAAAGAAAGGTACTTTATCAGGCTAATAAGGCGCCTCCAAAAGTTTACAAACTGTAGGTTAAACAACTTATTAAACAACGTAATTAAGATTCGAACGAGTTGTATGTTATGTATTCAATTCAATATTTCGCGTAAAAATATCGTTCTAAAACTGACAATGAATTAATAAATAAAAACTAGGTGTTGGTAACAAAGTTAAAGGTGGTGATGGTGGAGCACTGCCCCCCTGGCCCTCCTAGAAGACACTGATTATATATTGAGGGTACATGACGCCTAATAAGAGATATTTCGGGATTTAAATTCACATTCATTTTACAACTTACAAAATTCAACAATAGTTATACTATAAATTAAATATATTTGACAAATCTACACTTAAATAGTTGATTGAGAAAGATCCTATAATTTTACGTTTTTTCGTTCTGACCTTTAAGGTTAGATTTACATAATATTTCAATATCATCGATATTTTCATATCATCTGTTAGCAATACGAAATAAATTGTGCCAAAAATTCAATTTCCTAGCTTCGGCGGTTTTTATAGGAGAGGTTGGTGGGATGGAATTATTTGAATAATATTGAGAATTTTCAAAATACAAATTCGTCGTATTGCCTTGCGTATAATCTAGTCTATCTATACTAATATAATAAAGCGGAAGAGTTTGTTTGTTTGTTTGTTTGAACGCTAAGATCTCTGGATCTACTGGATCGATTTACTTTGTCTTTGTTTTGTATGAAAGCTGCATTCTTCAGAAGTGCTATAGGCTACATAACATTACATTACACATATATACTAATAAATTAAAATACTTTCTAATTTGACATGCAATTTATTCTGCCATGTTAATAACAACCGTCGTCGCTACGCGACCGCGTTCTTTACCGCGTCATTTTGATATTCATCCTTATGAAAATAAATATAATAGTCTCTTTTAGCATTTCATCTAGATTGAAATTATATTTCTATAGAAATTATATTCTTATATTTCAAGCAGGCGTAGCCGCGTCCGGGTCCGCTAGTGTATATATATATAGAGGTCGTCGTGGCCCGATGGCACAAAAGTGTGACTGTAAATACGATGGTTGTGGGTTCGATCCCCACTCGCAGCAGGTTAGGCAGAGGGAACCTAGTGTTAAGACGATATAGACATTGCGTGTTGAGGGGCAGAACTCAACACCGCGCTTTGCCTCGACACCAGAGCGAAGAAATGGAAATATAAACGTAAATAAATAGTTCACTTCCTCGAGTGGGGATCGAACCCACAACCATCGCGTTACAGTCACACCCTTGTGCCGCTGCGCCACGGGGGTGAAATCAGTAAATGTGTATCTGATTACTATAGAAAAGGATCTTCATAGAAAACAAATTGCATAGTATTAAGAAAAATCCTGTACAAAAACAAAGAAATCGATTGAAGTCAGCTTCACGCATGTATCCCGTATATAGTAGGCCATACTGAGTTCAACTTTCACTCAACTTTTAAATTCGAAAACACTCATATCATTTCGAGCGAAAAATAAGCGAAAAATATAAAGACAGTTCACAGTGCTTTACATGAAATACCGCTTAATAGAATTGTTATCTCCTTTGTTTAAACCTCGTATTGTTTGTTGTTTTTATTTATCGAACACTTCATGCCTTTATATCCATAATAATGGTTATAAAATGCGGGCTACGATTTATCTTTCACTGTACGAATATTAAAGTTTTTTTTTACAATGGTATTACATCCAGATATGTCATACAGTTTTCATTTATTGTTAATTTTGGTAGTTTTTAATTTTGGCGGAACCGATTGACTAATATAATTAGATTAACAAAAGCAGTAGAACATAGGTTGTAGGCTCGATCCCCACTCAAGTGAATGAAATATTTAATATTTCCATTTCCTTATTTTGATAAAGAGGTAAAATGTGGCGTTGAATCCTGCCACTCAACAACAAAAATAAAAAAATAGAACTTCCTCCTTTTCGAAAAAGGAAGTCGGTTAAACACAGTTCCCATTCTGCTTTAGTTTTTAAGACACTCGGTTCTCCATTTTCCGTTCTCCAATTTCTGACATTGTTAAGTACGAAACTCAACTCTGCACTTTGTTACTAGAGACCACATTTAATACATTAATTTCCTCAACTAGAGATCAACCTACAATCATCGCTTTACAGTTCCACTGCGCCACAGAGACCCTATATACATATATGTATGTACATACATTATAAGTAATTAGTCGACTTCATTTCCAGAATATAATGAGAAATAATAAGCAGTATTCTAAACCATTATTCAAGTCAAAGCCCGTAAATAATTTATCAAGGTTCGAGGGGATTCCTTTGACGAGTGTTCCGTCTCGACATAATTTCCTCTTCAGCGTCGGAGTTTACGCGATAACTGGGGTTATTAGAGCTGTTCTATTTATTATGTTTTAGGCCTAGAATAGCATTTTGAATACTAGATTATATGCTGGAAGATCATTATGGTTGTTTTCCTTTTGGCTTTTCTTTTACGGCGTTTAATTCCGCCATTTAATACCCGATATGTCAAAATTGGGCGGAAAATAGTGAACGGAGTTCGAAACGGAGGATTCTGCTAAAAACGAGAGACCCCGCTTCACGCTTCAGTATTAACCAAATTTATATAACAACAACAATTTGATATATTGTCTAAAATTATTTAAATATATATGTTTTTCAAAATAATTAATTAATTCATTTGTGCTTACACAAAGACAGTTTAGAATTGAATCGTGACAAATATTTACATTGAATTCGAACATAAGACGCAATCAAGCATCAACAGCTTTTGAATCTTTTGTATCTCAACTTGAAGATAGAAAGTTGGCGGCTTTATACAGATACACTTCTGCCTCTTCTTTTGATCCCATACTATCTGTACAGTATAAATATAAGGTAATATTTTATGTCATTGTATTGTAATAAAGTGAAAGTGCTTCAAAACTCTAGTGTTATTCAGATTCACGATTCCTAATAAAGCAAGGTAGTCAGAGGGAACCTAGGAATAGGTTCCCACAATTAGGAAATCAAATGTTGAGCATTAATTTGCGTTGTGGAACTAAACATGCCGTTCTATCTTACCAGAATCGGGAAATGGGGGAAATATAACTTTACGAAGCTTCCCTATATAGATATATAAATCCTCAAAGGAAGAGTAGAATAAAAAAATACCATCCCTCGAATGGAAATGAACCTACAATCGTCACTTCTACAGTCGAAAACGATACCGAACTTTTAATCAACACTTCTATCCATAAAGTCCTAATGTCCAAAACAAAATTTTCATGTAAAACAACAATTTCCTACCCAATAGTCAAATTATACGTATTATATAGAATTTCTATATATAAAATACAGATCAAACATCACCTAGAGTGATTGAGTTTATCCGAACATCTTATTTACAGAAGCGACATGCTCTGAATCGTGTTTACCTCTCACATGTACTGAGTACACACATAACATAACTTGTACGTAAGTAAAATGTATGTTTATGTACAATACTAGTTGTTTATCTCGGTTTTGCTTATAGTTTTACTATAGAGATCATTTTTAGGGTTTCATATCTCAAAAGGATATTACAGATAATGTATGTAATTCAACGGGTAATCAAAACGAAGGGAGAACTTGCAATACAAGTAAAGGGAAAAACTGTGAAGTGAAAATTGATAGATATTTCATAGAAAATTAGTAGTTACTATTTATAGTTAATTTCATATTGCTCGTAAACTTAAGTTTGTCGAATCCGACTCAAGAATTCATAAATAATATTTAAAAGTTCTCGAAATATTGCGTGTTGAGTGATGGAATTTAATTTTCTTGCGTAGAAATCGAACCCACACCTGTCCGCGTTTACAGTCGCACACGTGACTACATTCATATTTGTAAATACTTGAAAACAGAATAAGTACAAAAGTCTCTCAGTCACCATCAAAAGCTTTTCGCTATCAAAGACCGATGCGGGAGTAAAAATGTTATGTTTATTTTATATTTATGTTCGTTTCATACACATACATACATTCATATTATTTATATCTAATCTTAATTTCTATGTATGAAAACATTTCGTTAATTAACTTCTTATTTTCTGTTCTTAATGTAATTACCTTTTACAGTGTTTAGTAATTTTGTGGTTGTCTTAGCTCAGTTAATAAATAATTGATGGTATATAAAATGGTTCAGGGATCAATTTCCACTTGAGTTATTTTTTCTTTGATATAAAAAGTCTAGAATAACTTTTTCAAATCTTAATCCTTGCTATGACATTATTCTTAATCTAAAATACGTTTTAATTTTTTTTATTTCACAGTGTCCTACCCACGTAGGCAGAAAGAACGTGGTAACCTAGTGAATAGACACTCCGTTCCCATTAAGATACTTTCCACCGAATTCTGGAAGCATTGCGTGCTGGGCGACGAAATAACTTAATATATTAATGATATATGGAAAATTAAAATAAATTTCCCATTCCCAGATTTGAACCTTGGACGTTTTTACCTTGCAGTAGTATAATTATAAGTCATGACAACTCATTATAATCACCTGTCAGGCCAAACAAATTATTTTCCGAGCCACTCGCTCGGAAAACAATGCTAAATGTAACCTTTCATCACGTACGAATATAAATTAAGCAAATTATAAAGGTTTTGACCAAATTATAATGTTATTTAAGCTTTCCTGTTTGATTTAAATGATATACTTACTTTAAATAAATATGTGTTTATTTAGCTTCACTTATAGTAGTATTCCTCAACTTCTGACCTATTTTTAAGACATTGCGTACTGTTTGAGGTGAAATTCATCTTCGTCCTTTGTTTTCTTATCAGAGTGAAGAAATCGAAATCTGGGTAACTACGCCACGATGCACGATGGTAAGACAAAGATGGTTTTTCATTTCACATTAATCTTTTTGATTTTGTTACATACAAACCTATACAGGGTGAAAGTGTCTGTGCTCCTTTTACGTCATTCTTTGCAAATGGCGTTTTAGTTTACAATGATAATTATTTATTTGGTTTGAAAAAATCACTTTTTCACTTTTGGCAAAAGCTCTTTTGTTTTAATTGTATTAGACTTTTATAGAGTAATTGAAACTATGCTTTCATTTAATGTGTGAAAAAATACTCTTAAAAACTCTCTGTATTCTTCTTAAAATTAATGTCTTTACGTACGATGTACGTACGTAGTAAGGCGTACATCTTGTCCACGTATCAAGTTTCTTGATCGCTTTTTATGAGAGTGAGTGAATCAAGAAATGAATATATGAAACTTATTCCTTTTTATTACATCATAAACAACCGAAAATACCACCACAGTTACGGCTAACTTTATTATATTTCTATAAGTAATTTATTTACGTTTCGCCGAGTTACAAATATATTCAATTATGTTAGAGACGACTTTGAAATCACTTTATTTAAACGTAAGAAGAATAAACATTGTTTCACTAAGAATAATGAGGTTAAATTTATCAAAAAAGTATTTTAATATTACCTTATATTTTGTTTTTTTTTTCTCCTTATTTTGCTTTGGATGGCGTGGAACTGTCTATATTTTTTCAGCCTTACGCTGTATGCCACACATAGCAGGGTAGGCAGAAGTAGATCTGGGGACCTACTGTTGAGATAATCCATTCCCATTAAGACACTTTTATTCCCCACTTTCCACCGAATTATCGAGGCATTGAGTGTTGAGTGGCGGAACTCAACGCTTGGGGGAAAAGTTACGAACGAATGTGTTTTAATGATATTAGAATATCTTACATTAGGATCTCAGGTTCTCTCCGCCGACCCTACTAGTCTAGAACTATCCAAGACCATAGTGTTGGATAGTTCAAAAGGCGGGAGTTCCAATTCTGTTCATGTATTTTTTTTATACAAACTTATTTATAAATAAAATTACACTAAAAAATACTATTAATTATTTTCTAATATTTTAATAATATATTTACACACTCAGGACTACAAACATATTGAAATAACGTAACTAAAACATTTCTAATTAGGGTTAAGTAAGGATAACATTGAGTCAAAATTCCTGGTGACCCAACGTTAATTGGTGTCTACGTGCCCAGAATAATAAAGCGTTGGTCACATGAAGAACGTTGAAAATGTAAATTTGGTAATATTGTGAATTCTCGAGGAATTTTGTGTTGAGTGGCGGAACTCAACGACGCGCGAGAGAAAATAAAATAATATTTCATTGTATATTTCCCGATTAACGTAATATAATAAACATAACTTCTAAGCTTTTTCTCGATAAATGACAATCCAGCACAAATATTTTTTTAAATTTAAACCAGTAGCTTCTGACATTACCACGTTTAACCATAGTTTCTCCGCTATGGGACTATCAAGCCATAGCGCGGCGTTTAGCTATATCACTCAACACATATTGTCTTGAATTTATAAGGAAAACGGTAAATTCAATCTTGACACTAGGATTTATCTGTGCTGTTATTACTCTAACAAAAAAAGTCTTATTATAATCCTGTTGTAACGCATTAAGACTATATAGGAAATCTCGCTTCACTAGACGTCTCATCAATAATATAATCTTCCTATCTATATAATGATATTTTAATCTAAATAAGAAACGCTGATACTAAGTCCTCGAAATCGGGGACATTCGGACAAATTTATTTTATGGGATTTTCAATTATTTGGTTCATTGAAAATGTGCTGTAATAGGTAAGATATCTTATATCTATGTTATATATTTTGTTTTTATCAATATTGTTATAGAAAAAAAACCAGGTTTTACGTTTTGTAATTTCTGTTTGTGTGAAAAACGAAGCTATGAGCTACAACTGGTCTGTAGGTTGGTACAGAGAATCCAGGGCTAGGTTATTCCGGTCTTTACTTTCACAGACAAACAGATTATTTTTAACTACTCTATGGTGAGGGCAAATATATAAACGTATATTAAAAAAAATCTACATATATATATTGGTGGTTATAATAAAAAATATCCACCAAAATGTATATTGAAACTAGAATAAAACACAATCGAAACACATGTTACATTCCCAACTTACTTAGTTAACATTCAAAATGGATAGATTTTAATTAAGAAAAAAATAGTCCAGTGTATAATTCTGGTCGATTTTGCATGATTTTACATGAATGAATAGCAAATTATGGTAATCTGTGGTACAGATGCAGGGTTGTATTATCTCGCCCAAACAGCTATCACGTTGTATTCAAATGTAAGTTGACGCTTATTAAATTTAATATATCTAGTAGATATATTTAAAAAAAATATTAAAAAAAAACAGCGGAGAAGGATAAAAAGTATAAGCGATATACAACTCTTAGGTACTTCCTTCTTCTTCTTCTTCCTCCTGGCATTAATCCCGGCTATTGCCAGGGTCTGCCTTCCTACTCAACGGTCACGGTATTTTGCGTCCTCGGTGGTTAGACCATTGGCTCTCATGTCCTGCATCACGACATCCAACCAGCGCCTCCTTGGGCGTCCGGGAGGTTTCACTCCAGGAACTGATATAGCAAGGCACTTGCATCCGACATCGTTCTTAGGCCGGCGCGTAACGTGGCCAAACCATCTCAGGCGCACCCCAAGACTACCTCGAATGAATGTGTTGCGTATGCGGTCAGACCGCGTTACGCCGCACATCCACCTCAGCATCTTCATTTCCGTGACGTGATGCTGAGTCCTGAGTCCTGAGTATGCCGAGATAGTGCCCGTGATAGTGCTGGAACTCTTAGGTACTTCCATTCCCAAGTAAATGCTATTTTAACACTGAAGATATCATCCAAAAATATAAAAAAATATATAGAAAAATGTTGATACATACATATCCGGTAAAATTGAAACTTTTGCAAGGCCTTATGAAATATTTAATAAATAATACTTCATGTAAGTTAGTATAAAGTTTTAATGGAAGCTCGACATTGTGATGTCACAGTTGTTTACAAAATAAAGCCAAATCCAAAGGGCAACTTTTCTCAAGTAATTAATATTCAAATTGCGGTGGAAGTTCTGGATATCTCTGTTAACCCGCTAATTGTTTTTTTTTGTGTTTCTTATTATTATAAAAAATATTTCAAAATTATTCTAAACTATTTCTAAATTTGTTAATTATTAAATTATAATTGCGTATAGTAAACACGACGGTTGTGGTTCGGTTACTCAGTGGAATAATTCTATTTATTTCATTTACGAGTATATTCGTTTCCCTACTTGATAAAACGAAGCAAGGTATTAAATTTCACTACTCAACAAGCAATGAATAGTTGGGAACGGAGTGTTTTACCACTTGATTCTTCTGCCTTATTGCTTCTTTCACTTAAGTTATGTCACTAAAGTAATATGATTTTTTCCATAAAAAAGTTGAATCTATGACGTTCGGGGTATGTCGAGGTAGATACGAGTACATTTCTTTGCTACTATAACGTTTATAATTAAAGTTTCTTTCTGCATTTAATAATATGCGAAGGCACTGCATTCTTTAACACCCACCCAAATTTTCAACGTTTCGGGTTGAGTTCCGCAATTAAGCACCACGCATTGTCTGTCTATGTGTGTCAAAGCTACTCGTAATCAACCCTCGAATGAGAATCGAACCTAGAACCATAACGTTTACAGTCTCACTACGCCACGATGGCCTCACACACTATTGAAATAATATTTTATTTAAGAAACGAAAGTGAAGGCTTAGAAATTGGATCCTAAAATTGAAAACAGATCTGTATGATATATCAAGAAAGGTAAAGTTACACCGAAATACTGGCACTTAGGTCTTACAGTAAAACATTGATATTTTCCAATACGATAACTTAGTTTCAGATATTTGTATGTATCTACATACATACATTACATTACTAATGCTTCGGCGTTCACAGGAATATTATATTTTGCTATAAAGATTACGTTTCGTATATGTATATTTAATACTATGTTTATTTTGGCACCAGTATTCGACTGGGAGAGAAAACTTTTATTTTTTTACTGTTTGTTGGTTTGTCTGTCTGTTTCAATACAAAATGCCTCCAGAGTTCGGAGGAAAGTGGGGAACGGAGTGTCTTAACACGAGGTTCCCTCTGCCTACCCTGCTGTGTGCGGGATACAGTGTGAAGCTGACAAAGGCATCCCAATATCAATAAGCGTTTGTTTTATCTATTCAATCCTTTCTTGAATAAAAAAAAATTCACAGTTTTCATTTTCAAGCGGACGAAGTCGCTGGCGGGTCGCTAGTATAAGAATAAAAGCTTTATAATGCAGAATTTAATATATCAAGCGTAGTGCAGTTTTTAAAAAAGAATCACCATAAGTAAAGAAAGTTGTATGTCATCACTTTTATAGTTTTCCGCGAGATGTTACGAGTATGTATTATGCATGCTAAATTTGCATATTCGGGCTTAAAATGTTGCTTTTTCATGTCTAGGATGTTGATTTTTTTGAAGATGCTAGCGTGTGATTATACTGCGGTTGTAGGTTTGATTCCCACTCGAAGAAATAAAGTATTTTTATTTCCTTGCTCTGGTAAGAAGGCAAAGTTCTGCGTTGAGTTGCGTACACCACTCAACACGCAATGTCTAAAGAATTGCCCATTTTTATCACTAGGTTCCCGGGTTACCTCTGCCTACCTTGCTATTTACGAAATGCAGCGGAAATCTAGTATAAATCTAATATTATATCTATGTAATGTGAAATTTTTCGCTTTATAAGGATTAAAACAAAATATTTCATATTTCATTCCCCCGAGTGGGGCAAGGCAAAGGCGGTGGAAAGTGGGGATTGCTCTTAATTGCTATTTTTATTCTGTTTTTTTCTTTTGAGATAGGGGACCCTAAAAATTAAATAAGTGGACTTATTTCTCCACTTATTCACGCCTCCTACGGAGTTATTACAAGTACGTATAACTCAGGGAAGCCTGTCAAATAAAATTTAGATAACGATTTAACGTGAAATTTTGGAGAAACATAAAATATTTAGAAAGGAATTTAAAATGTCTGCTCATAAAGTTGGGGGCGTGCCCTAAAATTTTGCTCGTGAACCCGACGAACTTCGTGAACCCTTTCTAAATCAGTTAATATTTATTTTAACATTTTTTAAATATTTATTTTAGGTTCAAAATATTAAATTGAAATTATTTTAACACGCTTTTATTGGGTCGAGCTGTAACAATGTAGTTATAATAAAATTTTAGAATCTGAATTACACCAGCTCCTAATTGTTGTATCATCATGAAACTCGGCAATTACCTAATGTACATTCGATGATTGTAGGAACGGCAGCACCGATTTTTATGGGACTTTACTGTAAGATAGAGGGGGTTATGGGACAAAATATAGGCTTTATTATATGGCTCTACTGTTACCTTCATTTCATCAATCACCCAGATGTTAGAAAGCCAAAATTAATAAAATTCCAAATGATTTTAAAAACAATTAATTTAATGTGGTATATATTAGCTATAAATAACTATAGCAAAATAACTAGCGAAATTTTTCTTAATTACACTTAAATAATATTTAAAAAATAATCGTATAGTTCAAGGGGGCGAAGCCGCAGGCGGGCTGATGGTGGAAAATTAAATTAAATGTTTCTCGAGGTAATTTTTAAATATTAACTATTTCTATTTTACATCGCAATCTACCACGCTCTATAAAATCCTTTGAGTTAATAGTAGTTAGTGCATGGAGATTAAATTCTCTTACTAAACAAAATTTAAGTATATTCATTATGAATAGAGTAAAAACAAAATAAAAACAGCTTATTTATAAAATAATTGTGCTCTAGAATGTATTCGGAGTTATAAATTACATACAACTGAACTCTTATTAACGAAGTGTTCTATTATTCAGTTCCTGGCTCCATCATCAGACCAGTTCCAAGTTGCCAAGTTTAATGATCATACCATTATTACGAGTGGATCAAATTCAGTAATGACGGAACTCAACGCCGCACTATGCCTCGTTACCAAGGCGAGGTAATGAAAATATTATAAATATTTAATTTTCTCTAGTAAGAATCGAAGCTACAAACTGTGAATACTACACTACTACAAAAGTGAATCTAATAAATCGTATTAAAATATCCATAATAATAATAATAATAAAATAATAGAAGTGCACTTTCTATTCAACTATACTATACTCTACTACAGTAGTGACGTTAATAATAAACTACAGCACAGTAACTGTGCGGTTTATTTCCAGCGATAATCACGAGGCGGAAAATCAAAGTGAATTATCGGCGCGGAACGATCACCTGTGGAGGCGCCACACTCTCTCTATAAAAGCTCCATTCGAACAGTTATACACTGTTTTGTGGGATACAAACACGTGTTTCTATAGTGATTTCTAGAGATTTTTGTTAAATTTGGTTGAAAATTCTGTGTATTGTGGGTTCGAATCTTATTCTTATTCTCGTTTAGTCGCAATCGTTGATTGGTAACAAGGGGTAGAATTTGGGTGTTTAACACGCTGTTTTGAAAATGAGGTGGGTACGTGAGGAAAGGATTGTCTTATTGATGAGTTCCTTTTGGTTCCTGTTTATACAGATTTTTGTAGCTCCACAAAAATCTATTAAGAATAATTAAACATGACACTGACAGGCCATTGAGGTTTAATTTTGAATTTATATTATAAAACTCAAAGAACGTAAAGGTTTCAGAATTTTAGGTGAGGATTAAAATCCAATTTATTGAAAGTTAACCTGTTAATTAGTTGTTAATAAAATATATCACTTAATGGTTTTTTTTCATCTCTAGGAAAGTTGTGAATTTCACGAGTTGGAATCGAACTCATAACCAGGTGGCCTCATTTTATTAATATCTAATGAAATCTTTAGGACTAAATTGTAAAATATTACCTTAGATATCTCTAGATAAAATGAATCTCTTCTACAATATTCAATAATTCATAGTAAATTGTAGGATTGCGTGAGATTTTAAGTATAGCTAGTTCCTTCACTATATAAGATCTTAATTGAAATTGAAAAGGACTAGCACGCAAGAAAATATAGATAAAATTATTTTTATATCTTTTAGTACCTCTCACGTTCTAAGAAAACATATTTATTAATATTTTTATTAATAGATTTCAAAGTAAACTTGCTCTTGTAAAAAGACAAACCGCGGCGTTAAGTTCCCCCACAGAACAAGCAATGTCTCGTAAATGGAGCGGAAAGTGGGGTACGAAGTGACTTACCACTAGGTTCCCTCTGCCTACCCTACTATTTGCGAGTTACAACGTGAAGCTAGTACAAACTATCGTGATTTATTCCTGTAGTTTTTTATATTGCATATATTTTCATATAATATTATTCTTATCATACAGTTTTATTTATTGCATGTATTAAGTAAAAAGCACCTAGATATATCCAAAATATATATATTTTTAGATTCTTATAGTGAAACTATGTAATTATATAGTACCAGCGACATATTAAGATCCCCATTTTTCGGCAAATTCTGGAGGTATTGCGTGTTGATTGGTGGAACTCGACGCCAAGCTTAAACTCGCTACCAAAGCGGGGAATTGAAAATATTAAATATTTATTTTCCTGGAGTAGGAAAAGAACCCATGACTAGCTTTGACCATATTATAGACACACGCTACTTTAGAAACACCAACTGGTTTCAAAACCAAAAACCAAAGACCAAATCGACCTTTTTGTAATTCAATCTCATCTCATTCAGCAAATAAAGTAAGGCTTTCAGCGTTTTAGAATTCGATATGTAAAAAGTTCGCCGTAAAAGTTTCACGCGAGCTTTTACACATATCGGTTATCTCCGTGAAATATTTATATACTTTGTTTAATTTACTTTATACGGTACGTAGAGTGGTTTGGTAATAAATTTTCTTAATTCATTTTACTTTTGTTATTGAGGCCGTCGTAGCAAAAGGGTGCTATTGTAATTTCGACCATAGTGGGTTCGATTTCTACTTGAAGGAATGAAATATTCAGCTTTTTTATTTCTTCGTTCTGCTGAAGAGGCCAAGCGTCACGTTAATTTCCTCTACTTAACTAGTAATGCCTCCAAACTTCAGCGGAAGGTGTCTTAGTTGCATCTGGGTTTCATAACACTAGGTTAAGGAAATGCAATATAATTTATTTCCCCGAGTGGGAATCAAACGCACAACCGCTGCGTCAAACGCTGTGTTGTCGCGCTATGACAGCCTAATTTAAAACAAAACAAGATATAGAATAATCCCCCTTTTTAATCAACCGCGACGAAATTACTTAAAATAATTACTTAATTCACTTACATTAAATGAAACTGTACTTTATAGATTAGCGCGGACGAGCCAAAGCTAATGGTACTGTGTTGACCAAAATATTAACATAATTATGTACTTGAGATCTCAATTTTAAGTAGTCCGTCTTGTTTATTTATAATTATTGTAAGCGTGATGATTGTGGGTTCGATTCTCACCTGGGGTAATTATTTTTTTCATTTGCCCACTTTGGCAGACCAGCTTTGGCTTCTGCTATTAAATACATAATACGAAAATTGGGTGAAACGTTACGTGCCGCTAAACGTAGTGTCTTAACTCTCCTTGTCTATTCTGTTTTGCGGCATAACATTTGAAATGCGCCGAAAATAATACGTTATTCTGTAATCTCTCTTTTATTTTCACGTATTTTCACGTGAGAACCTAATGATGGATTATTTTATAAACAAGTGTTAATGTTTTCTGCCGAGCGGCATAATCCGAAGCAGAATTTAAGCTTAGCTTAGCTCGTATTTATATTTTAGCGTGAAACTTTTTAAGCATTGCTGGATTTAAATCATATCTTTAAATATAGTATCTTATACATAATTTAGGGGCCACCGTGGTCCAGGGGCTCAAGAGTATGCCTGTAACGTGACGGTTGTGGTTTCTTTTAACGTAGGTACCTTACAATATCTAACTGTTAAGTCAAAATTTATATGTTCAATTTTTATATAAAATATATAAGTTTGCGTGTGTGGATTCGATTCCTGCTCGATGAAATAAACTATTTTAATTTCGTCAGTCTAATGATAAAACAAAAACAGCTATTTATTTATTCCACTACCTAATACCAGATGTATCGAAAATATAGCGGTGCGTAGGGAACGAAGTTATCTATCTATATATATAAAAGGACTTGTCCTCACTGACTGAGGTAAGACGTACGCACAGCCGTAACCGCTGTGCGTAGAAACGTGAAATTTAGACAGATGTTTACTTTCGTAATCTGGACATCCACTAAGAAGGGATTTTGAAAAATTTTAACCCTAAAGGGGTGAAATAGGGGTTGAAAGTTTGTATGGAAAAAAA
>JAKRZM010001242.1:247515-299675 GCA_036379175.1 Heliconius cydno galanthus
GGACGCAAGTGCCTTGCTATACCAGTCCCTGGGGTGCGACCTCCCGGACGCCCAAGGAAGCGCTGGTTGGATGTCGTGATGCAGGACATGAGAGCCAATGGTCTAACCACCGAGGATGCAAAAGATCGTGCAAAGTGGAGTAGGTTGTGTAGGAAGGCAGACCCTGGCAATAGCCGGGATTAATGCCAGGAGGAAGAAGAAGTGTCTTAATGGGAACGGAGTGCTTTAACACTATTTCTTAGGTTCTTTCTGTCTACTAAAGCTCAACGTGAAGCTGAAAGATTAGAATATATAAGTCACCACTCACGTAAGAGCGATAGTTGTGAGTTGGATCCCCACATATAAGTTATCCCCATAGATAGTTTATCCCCATAAATAAATTGTATTTCACACTCACTGTTACTTAATACGCAACGTCTCGATTTTCGGCGGAGGGCGGAGGATGTTGACACTACTCTAAGTTATTTTTTTAATGTTCTCTTATCTCATGGTACAGGTAAAGAAAACAAAGTGATACATCTTAACTATATTTTAGTTTTTTTAATTCTGCATTAACAAAACACAACATTTTTCGTAAATTATAATTATGTCTATTTCAATGACGTTTAATTTTTACCTCAATCAAAAATGGAAAATACTCCCTCCGTAAAATTACATACGTACGAAAGCTTTACCAAAATAACAACTTTCCATGTCACAAAGTAGAATTTGATTTTTAATTTTTGTACATTTTTTATTCAAAATACCTGGTAAGTTGATGCTTCATTACTCGAACAAACTTCGCTAATTAGCCATGTTTTACATTATATACGGCGAGTTTGAATTTTTTTCCAAAACGCTTTAGTTTGCTCAATGTTTTTCAATTTTTATAATATTTAACTTTCATTGGTGTAGACATTCTGCTGTGGTATAATATTATTAGTTAATAAATATTTTTTATACGCTTTTAAATAAAGAGTAAATTGTTAGAAATAATGACCATAGAGGTTATATAAGGACGGCTCTAATTACTGGCTGGCACTTTTTATGGCTGTCATCGTCAACCGAAAGGGGAAGATCGCTAACGTTACTCTGCCCGATGAAATCTTTAGAATCGGATATTGTTATTAGACTGCTAGATAATTCCCTTTAGTTGTTTAATAATTATTTGAAGCCTTATTTTAATTCATTACTTTTCCCACTTTATTTAACATTTCCAATAGTTTCTTACACTATATCTTATTTAGAATAATTCACGCCGTATAATATAATATTTGAGGAAACGAGGCGTCGCTGAGAGGAAGACTGCATCTCTCATCTAAATGTGACAAGATCGTAAAATACCCAATGTACGTGCGCCGCTTGCTTTATTAGAGCGTCCATAGAAAAATGTTCCATTCTATATCTAACTTCGCACTTGTACGATTTGACCTGATTTCAATGAATATAATCGCGACTGCATCATTTTTGATATAACTATTTGTGAAAAAATATTTTTCTTTTGATATTTATGCTAATTGGCCTTATTTACGTGAAAAGGATTTGATTCGTAAAAATATTTGTTAAGCTTTTATGATGATACATATCCCGCACAAAGCAGGGTAGGCACGGTGAACCTGGGAACCTAGCGTTAAGACTCTCCGATCCCATTGAAACACTTCCGTTCCCCACTTTCGGTGTATATATATATATATACAGGCTGTTTATAAATGGTTATGATTTTTATACAGGTCACAGTTTTGATTCTACAATCCTTGGTAGATTTTCTCATTATTATTATTATTGCCTATTATTATTTCGATGGATATGAGTATATTAACAACTTGTTTTCTGTAATTATTATTATAAGAATAGAGTGGCTTACTCCTAAGCTCTACAACTTACCTCTTAAATATTGTACTCATTTTGTTTTAGTTTCACGCAAGAAGGATAGGTAGAGGGAACCTAGTGTTATGACATTCCATTTTTTATTATCTGCCCAATTTTTGAAACATTTTATGTAAATTAACGGAACTCAACGCCGCGCTTTGCTCTTGTCAACAAAACGATAAAATGAACATAATTCATTCCCTCCAATGAAAATCAAACCCACAATCATAACATTCACTTCACCGAGACTGCTTTTGCTTAGTTGAATTCTTAAGAAGCGTATTACCAAATAATACCCGATTATTACATTCGCGCTGTGTTTTTGCTCGGCAGGAAATAAATTGGTAGAGGCATTGTTCTCTTTGTTTATTATCTTATACCATATTATAATACAATAATACTTGGTACACTGTTTTCATTATATTATGTTAATAATAAGGGCCTTATAATGCTAGATAAGTAAATTAGATTAATTTTATAAGGAAGGAAAGGGTTTTGAGTTTTATAGTGATTTTTACTTACTTTACTTTATTTTTTTTAACTTTACACTATATCTCGTACATGGCTGGGTAGGTGGAGGCACAGACACATTAAGACACTTCCTTTCCTCACTCTCCGCCGAATTCTGGAGGCATTGCGGGTTGAGTGACCGGGACGCCGCAATATGCCAGGAGAGCGAAGAATTGAAAATATAAAATATTTCATTCCCTTAAGCAGGAATCGAACCGACAACCTGCGCCGCGGCTGGCATCATACAAATATATGTATTTATTGTATTCTTAGGATAGCTATTTACAATTATTAAATTTACATTTGACTTTGATATACGATTATATTATTTTATACAAATTCTAATTAATGTGACAGTAAATTCTCTATCTTTGACGAGAGTAGAGTTAACTGCTCTCAAGTAAAAAAAAAATTGGTATTAATAAATCTCTGATCACGGCATAGGGACGAATAAAAGACATCTGTATATATTTTGGACATCCATTCAGGGAAGTAAAGTATATTCATTTCGCCGTTTTGGTAATACAAGGAGTCAACCTGCGATGTTTTGAATTCAGGTTCCAGTTCGAGAAAAGTAGTAATTTTTTACAACAATTAAAGTAACATTATAAATATAAAAAAACTACTTGTAGGCACTTTTGGTGGAAGTTAAAATCCGTTTAACCGATTTAAAATGCAACAGCAGCTGGGACAAATTATAACGCGCGTGTGGACTCATATTTTCATAAGGCAACTTGGATAATTGTATTCATTAAATTATTATTTTCAATATTAAATATTTCCTTCATATTTCTACTAGTGTTACGCTCGCGGCTTCGCCTACACGGACTACATGATTTTGGTATTTCAATCTTATTTTTCTTTCTTATTCTGTATCCTGCACATTGTGGGTGGGGTAGGTAGAGGGAACCTTCAAACCTAGCGTTAAGATACTTTCGTTCCTTATTTTCGGCCTACTTGTGGCATCGCGTGTTGAGTGATGGAACTTAACGCTACGCTATATTTTATCCTCCCGACTCCCACGACGACCTATACTAGTTTCCTACAATTACTTGTAATATCTGCATTATAAGCGATCCGAGACTGGGTTTTATAGACGCTCATTGTAATAGCCGGATGAACGAATTACCGCTGTATTCAGACATTTTAAACTACTTTTTCATATAAATCTCCTTCATTTCAACTATATTAACGTCACTATTTTATTTTATACTTTGAAACACGCTATGGTGTAATTGGGAATGTACACGCGATGATTGTGGGTTAGATTCTCATTTGGGGAATGTTAAAAAGTAGTAGCTTCACGCTTTTTCCCGTATAGCAAAATACGTATAAGAAACGGCCGTGGTGGCACGGTTGACGGTTGTACGTTCGATCTCACTCAAGAGAGTGATTATAATTAATTTATATTATATTAATAAAATTTGGCGGAAAATGGGGAATTGTTGAAAGTTTTCTTCTTTTTACGAAACTGTATCACGCATACAGTAGAGTAGGCAGAGGGAACTTAGTGTTAAGACAATCTTTAAATTCTCCATTTTCCACCGAATCTGGAGAATTTTCATCTGGAAATTCTCTAATGGGAATCTAATTCACACGGTTATCACCCTGCGCCATGCCTGTTCTCCATTTATATATATACTTATATAAGAATAATTAATATTTCAGTAAATTTGAAACGTTAAATAACCACCATTTGAGTTCTTAACAAAGTTTAGGACTAATTAGTTTGTGTTTTCCGCAAATATTTTAACCGATACAGCCAGTCTATTAGACGTGTACTCTGCTTTGAATGATTAAGCGATTTTATGTAAATGTTTACTAACGCGATAATTGCTGTCTGTACTTATATACTTAAGTACTAAGTAATAATAGACTGTAAACGCGAGGAGTTGTGTGTTCGAATCCCACTAAAGGGAATGAAATATTTATATTCATTTATATTTTAATTTTTTAGAAGAATTCTCTGATTCAGACTATCTTCCTCCGTACCTACCTCCATCATCAGACTGGCTGACTGAACATATTATTGCTNGTATAGCAAAATACGTATAAAAAACGGCCGTGGTGGCACGGTTGACGATTGTAGGTTCGATGTCACTCAAGAGAGTGATTATAATTAATTTATATTATATTAATAAAATTTGGCGGAAAATGGGGAATTGTTGAATGTTTTCTTCTTTTTATGAAACTGTATCACGCATACAGTAGAGTAGGCAGAGGGAACTTAGTGTTAAGACAATCCGTTCCCCATTTTCCACCGAATCTGGAGAATTTTCATCTGGAAATTCTCTAATGGGAATCGAATTCACACGGTTATCACCCTGCGCCATGCCTGTTCTCCATTTATATATATATACTTATATGAGAATAATTAATATTTCAGTAAATTTGAAACGTTAAATAACCACCATTTGAGTTCTTAACAAAGTTTAGGACTAATTAGTTTGTGTTTTCCGCAAATATTTTAACCGATACAGCCAGTCTATTAGACGTGTACTCTGCTTTGAATGATTAAGCGATTTTATGTAAATGTTTACTAACGCGATAATTGCTGTCTGTACTTATATACTTAAGTACTAAGTAATAATAGACTGTAAACGCGAGGAGTTGTGTGTTCGAATCCCACTAAAGGGAATGAAATATTTATATTCATTTATATTTTAATTTTTTAGAAGAATTCTCTGATTCAGACTATCTTCCTCCGTACCTACCTCCATCATCAGACTGGCTGACTGAACATATTATTGCTGCATAAGCTATATATAACTGCCAGGTTTATTTATTTTTTCTATTTTTAGGTTTATGCTACCCCATATAGCACGGTAGGCAGGACCTGGGAAGCTAGTTTTAAGACATTTCGGTTTCAATAAGAAACATCTGTATCACTCGTAATTCTGGAGGCAATGCGTGGTGAGTAACTCAACGCTTCGCTTAGTTTTGTTACCAGAACAAGGAGATGACAATATTAAATATTTCAATTCCTCGAGTGGGAATTGAAGACTGAACTAGACGCCCCTGTGCCCCTGTGCTATGACTGGCCTCAAGGCCGAGTTTCAGATGGTAGATGGTAGATACAGGTGGTTCGAACTTAGTTTTTTAGATTTTAATATAAGTCATCCTTATAAGAAGCATATTTAAAAAAGTAAATATTGTAAAAAAATATATAATATTTAATGTACTGGAGACCTTATCATAGTAATTAAGGCGTAGTAACTTGTACTCTTTGAACTGTGTAGCTCCAAACTTTCTTGGCGTCTTCATAAGAAATAGACATTTTTTTGCAATTTTATTCGAAGCTCGTCCCAAATACGGTAATGACAAAATTTGCTTGTTATTTAAAAATAAATATGTTAAAATAAACTAATATTTTTTGAGTTTTAAAATTTTTTTTTACTTATTTTCCTAGAAAACAATTAAAAAAATTTCTTAACTCCATACATTAAAAAAGAATAATATTTATAAAAAAACTAATATTTGAAAATACAAATTCACAATATAGTCAAATCACGTAAATGCAACACTTCTTAGCATCAACCCCCCCCCCCCCCCCCAATAGCTATACAAACAAAGAATACTAAAGCGAACCCCTTTTCTCATAAATTGTAATAAACGATAACAGGCTCGGTGTTGTGCTCACAAACTATTTGGAAACTAAATTGCTATTTATAGATTCAAAATAAGGAAGTCACGAATAAATAAATGTTTTTGAAGATTTTTAATAACTATTAGAATATTGAGAAATGTAAGAAAAATATATATTAATAATAATTAACATATTAATGTTACACCTTCTGTTACTTCTTGGTTTATAAGAGAGCAAATTACAAATAATTATTTTTATTTAAATATTCATTATATATGTTTTTGAGGTGTAAATACCTAAGAAAACTACGTAGCAGCTGCTATACGTAGTACACTATTATCTGTATGGTTCTATAGGAACTTCCTTGAACGCATAACAATGTGGAATGGCCTTCTGTAACCTAGGGTAGTATTTCCAGGTCGATACGACCTCAAAACACATTGGCACCTTCAAAAAGCATATTTATATCCATATTAAAGGCCTGCAACGCAACTGTAGCTCCTCTGATGGTACACTAAGTTTTGGGTAGTAAGGTACGGTAGTATCTTACCATCACTGCGTACTGATGGTCTTATTTTTTTTTTTTTAATATTTTATTCGTACTTAACTGAGACAGACGCAGAGTGCGTGGGAAGCTAGTATTAAATATTGTCGCCGAATTCTGGAGGAATAGCGTATTAAGTCTGCGCTTTTCTTCGTTATCAGAGCTATGATTTAAATATTGATGAGTGATGAAAATATTACATATTTCATTTCCTCGAGTTAGAATTAAACTGAAAAACAGCCTCACACATTTGGACTCTTCTTAAATGAACAAAAAAAATTCAAGACTTTGCACCTGACAGTACGACCACTTATGCTCACTTACCAATTCAATCAGAACCTTATGGTTATAGAATTAAAATCCAAATTTCCTTATCTTTTTCTATAATATTTCACGCATGCGCCTAAAACTCTTGAAAAGCGTGTAAAACTGAAATTTCAGTAGTCGGCTTAACACCGACTGTTACCAACGTTTCGGTATTTCGAGAAAAAAATACAAAAAGCGCGCGATTTAATTCGATTCGTTTCNAAACAAAAAAAACGAATTTAAACTTACCACCGCCCAATTTGAATGCTGGACTCAACATCTGGAACTGGAGGCACAATCGCTTGACACGTAATGTTTCAAAAAATAGGCGGAAATTAAACATATTTTTATATAAACCTTATACCTACACCTCTATCATGAATACACGAAAATCGAACCCACGACCAGCACGCTTACCATACCACCTCACACCACTACCATTAAAAGCGAGTGTTAATTCACAAAAAAAAACTCTCATTTACTGTTTGAATATTTAACCGTTCGTTAAACACTGGATTAATATCGTAAATATTTAATAAGCTGTATTAATTTGTTGATGGCGTTAATTGCTCCTCCGCGGATTATTCCAAAGGATTTATTTTATACTTGTTTCGCTTTCGCTTAAAATATACATATTTGTTGTCTTAGCGAGATCGATGTTTTGATGGAAATTTGTGCTTGTGGATACTATTTTACATAAATATAGATAGAGAGAGACAAAAAAGTAGGTGATGGAGTACCTTAACACTGGATTCACTATGTCTATCTTGCTATGCGAAAAACATCATGAAGCTATATAGGTATAAATGTCGATAAGAGAAACGAGAACCTACAGCATATGGCGTTTACAGTCGCAAACTTGTGCTCCTGCGCCAGGACTGACCTCAAAAAAATATTCTTAAAATATCTATTTAATTTTTAAAGAAAAAGAAGCAAAGTGAATGAAGAAAGATTGTTTAGAATTAAAATATCTCTTTTATTTTACACGAGCAATATTTAGGCAGTGTCCTTGGCACGTACCCATGTTACAGATTCCAAGTACAGAAGCAAGATGAAATAAAAAACATGTAATGGGTCACTTACAGCGAATAAAGGCTACAAAATACTAAAATTGGCAAAACTGGGTTTTTATAAGTTTAAATCTTGATATATTTGTTTTTTTTTAGTTTCACGCTGTGCCCTGTATATAGCAGAATAGGCAGAGGGAATCGAGGAACCTAGTGTTAACACTCCAATTGATTGAGATATTATTGAGATACTTCCATTCCACACTTTCCGCTAAATTATGGCTGAAGCATTGCATATTCAGTAGCGGAGCACAACGCCGCGCTTTATCTCGTTACCAAAGCTGGGAAATAAAAATGCCACAACGATTGCCGATGCGCCACGACTGGTCGTATGTTTGCTGAAATATAGTAATTCATAACTACATTCTTAACCACTTTTTTAACAGTATATGTTGAGTAAGAGTCAATAGTCAATCTAGAGATAATCTTTGATTGAAGTTGCTAATCTCAATAAGTACTTGTTCGAAATAAAAAATCTTTTAGTACTGTATATTATATTTCATCATGTTATTCAAAATAAATTACTAACGCTATAAAGGCACAACGCCTTCTCCATATTTCTAATGACATTAAATAGCCCATATGTAACTAAGCGACAATCGTTGATAGCACCCCAAGCCTGCATAATTCTGATAACTTGAGAAACCGCAAGGTTGTGGCAAGACCCACTAGACAGATCTCGAAGGCCATAATTATAGCAATCTCGATTTGGAAATTGTTAGAAATTTCTGTTGAAATTGAGAAATTCTTTTAAAAAATATATTTAACATCACACTATCTTAAGAAAAATTCAAAAGTTCTAAGGAAAAAAATATTGTAATTGGCGGAACTTAGAAGTATAATATTATAAGTATCGAAGATAGAGAGATTTAGAACATCTCTATAAGCCAACAAATATAAAGAACACATCCCAAAAATACTGTGTCATATTTGACGTAACTTTCAATCGTCTCCTGACCTTGATAAGCATCAGCTCCAAGTAATACACAACATGTGGTGTGTGGAACTTTATCTAATAATAAAAATGTTGCTCTTCTAACTGCTTTCGAACATGTAATAAGAAAAAGTTAGTTATACTCTTGGAGATAGTGAATGGATTTAATTTGTTAGTTCTCTTATAATTCACTGAACACAGGATTCATCTTAATTATGTGTCCACTGACGGTACTTAACACTGCGTTATGTCTTAATATCACAATGAAGAAAATAAAATTGTTCTTTCCTCCAAGTAGATGAATCTACAAGTGTCATAGACGCTGTGTCGATGCGCTATTAAGGCCTTAGGATTATGTACGATAAGATAGAATCCTTATATAAAGCATCAGTTGTATGTTTGTCCGTCCGTACGTACGTTAAATCTTATTTTGCTCTAACTCTAAATGTTGAACGCATTTTTGCCCTCAATTTAAATTTACGTCCTTATAAATAAAGAACATAATTTTTATAGCTGAACCCTACTCGCATATGACATGGCAGGCTACGGGAACATATTTAATTTTCAGATAATCTGCTTTCGTTTTGTTGAACTAACTCAATGCTGCGTTTTGTCTTCTTTACCAGACCGAGGAAATGAAAATAATTCATTGCCCAAGTAGGAATCGAACACATAACCGTTGCGTATACAGTAAAATAATGCTGCTACACTAAATTTAAAACTGTTTTTAATAAATTTGCATTAATTGCACCACCTATATACAAAACTAACAAAATTCTATAAGATTAAAGTCTACATACTAAACTTAAGGTAAATTTTAACTTAAATTTTGTTAATAGTTATTAAAGCTTCAGGGCGTTTGTTAATCAGACATAAATTATATAGATTGACGTCAGACGTGCTCGAAGATAAATTGAAGATTCCATCATGTAATCAGAGGCCGTGGTGGTGGAGGAGCACGAGCGCGTGACTGTAACAGTTGAGGGTTTGATTCCCCGAGTGGGAAAGAAATATTATTTTTTACATTTTTAAAGTCATGTTCCACACTTAGAAAAGAGAAATACTTTTTAGAAAACATATGAAAAATTTGAACCTGCGCCTCTTGAAAATCTACCAAGCCCTCTGACCAACTAAGCCATACGTTCTCGTCGAGCTACGTTATATACGAAATTGTTATATACTAGTACTTGTTACAACTCCAACTTTCAATACCAAAATTTTTTGCAAAGTGTTCTCCACTTTGAGAAATTTTAGAGTTAAAATGAAGTGCCTTAACACTAAATACCCAGATTCCCTTTGCCTACCCTACTATGTGAAAATCCTTTGTCAAAACACTTGCTACTTTTAAACTGTGACCGGGTGGTGGAAAACTGCATGTTTTACAGAAACAAACGCCGTATGTGAGTGTGAAAAATAATATTGATCAAATTTTCGCTTATACACTTCATTTATTTTCGATTTTACGCGTGAATCGAACGTCAATTTTTTGTAGCTTACAATTTTTCCAAAGTAATTTTCAGCACTAGCAAACTACCTGTTTGGTTTATATGAATATGTTACGAACGGCCGGAAAAGTAGTTTTCTAAAAACAAAATTGACCGTAAAAGCATCACTATAAAAAGAAAATAAAACTTGTAAATTTGGAATGATCAAAAACTCATTTTCAGTTAGTGTAATTTTTTTTTATACATACTTTCTAGTAAATTTGAAATTTAAAAACAAATATAAAATTCTTCCCTCAATATATGTACGTAATATACTTAACATTACAACTCTTTTAACTTCACTCTGTATGTCACATATAGCAGGGTACGTAGAGGGAACCCGGGAACTTAGTGCTTTCTGCTTGTTTCTGGAGGCATGTAAGTATATGTGTTACGCTATTACTCCATCAATTATGAGTGTATTTGATGATTCTATTGCTTAAGATAATATTTACGTAATCTCTAATTAATCAATTTTTACATTTTTCTCATAATTTTATGCTTATAATATTAATAGATTTTTATTGTAATCTTAATTTTTGAAATGCTGTTTCCAAATTTCTTTTGACGGGTGCGATAAAAAATATTTCAGTTTATTTAGAAAATATGCAATTATGAACTTAATTACTCATAAATTATAATGATACTTGATAATACACAAACAACTATAATAATGAGTAATTACGAAGAAATTGTCAAAAACATTTTATGAATAAAAAATCTATAATTGTATTTTAAATTTTCCGTCAATCTCTTGGAAGTCAAAAAGCTTTGGCAAAACGAAGTTAGTTTATATTCATATATTTAAAAAATATATTTAGTTATGTAGTCTTATGAGATTTTATGTGTATTTTATAGTTTTTTTAACCATTAGTCATTGGGTACATGGATGTTCTGGCTGCCTATTCTATAATTTTGGCAGGCTTAAGGAAAACAAATTATATTTATGTTCTTTAATTTCAGTTAATAATTAATCTTAATTAACAATAATTTGCTATATATTCTTATTTCATATTTACGGTAACAGAATTTTTGAAAATACTTATAAGATTATGGCTAAAATTATTAGCTTAATTAGTATACCGAAATAAATATCGAAAGCCTACTGTAAATTTAAGTTATCCTTTCTTTAAAAAGTTATCTTTTTATATTAGCTAAAAAAGATAAAAGATAAAAAAACACAACTTACCACACAAACACACAAATACACAAACACACACTACACAAAATATTTATATTATACAAGAAATATAACGTATGAAACCGAATTGAAACGAATCGAATTAAATCGCGCGCTTTTTGTATTTTTTTCTCGAAATACCGAAACGTTGGTAACAGTCGGTGTTAAGCCGACTACTGAAATTTCAGTTTTACACGCTTTTCAAGAGTTTTAGGCGCATGCGTGAAATATTATAGAAAATGATAAGGAAGTTTGGATTTTAATTCTATAACCATAAGGTTCTGATTGAATTGGTAAGTGAGCATAAGTGGTCGTACTGTCAGGTGCAAAGTCTTGAATTTTTTTGTTCATTTAAGAAGAGTCCAAATGTGAGGCTGTTTTTGAGTTTAATTCTAACTCGAGAAAATGAAATATGTAATATTTTTATTATTCATCAATATTTAAATCATAGCTCTGGTGACGAGGCAAAGCGCGCAAATACTCCAGAATTCGGCGGCGGTTTTTAAAACTAGGTATCCATGCACTCTCTGCCTACTCTGCTACGTGTAGGATACAGCCTAAAATAAAAAAAAATAAGACCATTAGTGCGCTGTGATGGTAAGAGACTACCGCCGCCCAAAACTTCGTGGACCACCAGAGGAACTACAGTTGCGTTGCAGGCCTTTAATATGGAGATAAATATGCTTTTTGAAGGTATCTATGTGTTTTGAGGTCATTTCGACCTGGAAATACTACCATACCATCGGTTACAGAAGGCCATTCCACAGTGTTGCGAGTTCAAGGAAGTTCCTATAGAATCATACAGATAATAGAGTACTACGTATAGCAGCTGCTACGTAGTTTTCTTAGGTATTTACACCTCAAAAACATATATAATGAAGATTTAAATAAAAGTAATTCTTTGTAATTTGCTGTTTTATAAACCAAGAAGTAATGGAAGGTGTAACATTAATATGCTAATTATTATTAATATATATTTTTCTTACATTTCTCAATATTCTAATAGTTATTAAAAATCTTCAAAACATTTATTTATTCGTGACTTCCTTATTTTGAATCTATAAATAGCGTTTTAGTTTCCAAATAGTTTGTGAGCACAACACCGAGCCTGTTATCGTTTATTACAATTTATGAGAAAAGGGGTTCGCTTTAGTATTCTTTGTTTGTATAGCTATTGGGGGGGTTGATGCTAAGAAGTGTTGCATTTACGTGATTTGACTATATTGTGAATTTGTATTTTCGAATATTAGTCTTTTTATAAATATTATTCTTTTTTTATGTATGGAGTTAAGAAATTTTTTTAAATGTTTTCTAGGAAAATAAGTAAAAAAAAACTTTTAAAACTCAAAAAATATTAGTTTTTTTTTAACATTTTCATTTTTAAATTACAAGCAAATTTTGTCATTACCGTATTTGGGACGAGCTTCGAATAAAATTGTAAAAAAATGTCTATTTCTTATGAAGACGCCAAGAAAGTTTGGAGCTACACAGTTCAAAGAGCACAAGTTACTACGCCTTAATTACTATGATAAGGTCTCCAGTACATTGAATATAATATATTTTTTACAATATTTACTTTTTTAAACAATCTTTTTAGTAGGATGACTTATATTAAAATCTAAGAAATAAATTTTACTTACTTGTTATAATTTTATCTACAATCTGAAACTCTAGCCTTGAGGCCAGTCGTAGCGCAGGGGCACAAGCGTGTGACTGTAAATGCATATAGATTGTGGATTCAATTCCCACTCGAGGAATTGAAATATTTAATATTGTCATCTCCTTGTTCTGGTAACAAAACTAAGCGAAGCGTTGAGTTACTCACCACGCATTGCCTCCAGAATTACGAGTGATACAGATGTTTCTTATTGAAACCGAAATGTCTTAAAACTAGCTTCCCAGGTCCTGCCTACCGCGCTATATGGGGTAGCATAAACCTAAAAATAGAAAAAATAAATAAACCTGGCAGTTATATATAGCTTATGCAGCAATAATATGTTCAGTCAGCCAGTCTGATGATGGAGGTAGGTACGGAGGAAGATAGTCTGAATCAGAGAATTCTTCTAAAAAATTAAAATATAAATGAATATAAATATTTCATTCCCTTTAGTGGGATTCGAACACACAACTCCTCGCGTTTACAGTCTATTATTACTTAAGTATATAAGTACAGACAGCAATTACCGCGTTAGTAAACATTTACATAAAATCGCTTAATCATTCAAAGCAGAGTACACGTCTAATAGACTGGCTGTATCGGTTAAAATATTTGCGGAAAACACAAACTAATTAGTCCTAAACTTTGTTAAGAACTCAAATGGTGGTTATTTAACGTTTCAAATTTACTGAAATATTAATTATTCTCATATAAGTATATATATATAAATGGAGAACAGGCATGGCGCAGGGTGATAACCGTGTGAATTCGATTCCCATTAGAGAATTTCCAGATGAAAATTCTCCAGATTCGGTGGAAAATGGGGAACGGATTGTCTTAACACTAAGTTCCCTCTGCCTACTCTACTGTATGCGTGATACAGTTTCATAAAAAGAAGAAAACATTCAACAATTCCCCATTTTCCGCCAAATTTTATTAATATAATATAAATTAATTATAATCACTCTCTTGAGTGACATCGAACCTACAATCGTCAACCGTGCCACCACGGCCGTTTTTTATACGTATTTTGCTATACGGGAAAAAGCGTGAAGCTACTACTTTTTAACATTCCCCAAATGGGAATCTAACCCATAACCATCGCGTGTACATTCCCAATTACACCATAGCGTGTTTCAAAGTATAAAATAAAATAGTAACGTTAATATACTTGAAATGAAGGAGATTTATATGAAAAAGTAGTTTAAAATGTCTGAATACAGCGGTAATTCGTTCGTCCGGCTATTACAATGAACGTCTATAAATCCCAGTCTCGGATCGCTTATAATGCAGATATTACAAGTAATTGTAGGAAACTAGTATAGGTCGTCGTGGGAGTCGGGAGGATAAAATAAAGCGTAGCGTTAAGTTCCATCACTCAACACGCGATGCCACAAGTAGGCCGTAGTATCTTAACGCTAGGTTTGAAGGTTCCCTCTACCTACCCCACCCACAATGTGCAGGATACAGAATAAGAAAGAAAAATAAGATTGAAATATCAAAATCATGTAGTCCGTGTAGGCGAAGCCGCGAGCATAACACTAGTAGAAATATGAAGGAAACATTTAATATTGAAAATAATAATTTAATGAATACAATTATCCAAGTTGCCTTATGAAAATATGAGTCCACACGCGCGTTATAATTTGTCACAGCTGCTGTTGCATTTTAAATCGGTTAAACGGATTTAAACTTCCACCAAAAGTGCCTACAAGTAGTTTTTTTATATTTATAATGTTACTTTAATTGTTGTAAAAAATTACTACTTTTCTTGAACAGGAACCTGAATTCAAAACATCGCAGGTTGACTCCTTGTATTACCAAAACGGGGAAATGAATATAAACTTTACTTCCCCGAATGCATATCCAGAATATAATAAAGATGTTATTTAATGAAAGCAGTTACTCTACATTCGTCAAAGATAAATGAATGGTTTTTACTAGCACATTAATTAGAATTTGTATAAAATAATATTATCGTATATCAAGGCCAAATGTAAGTTATAATCACAAAATTTTATAATTGTAAATAGTTATCCTAAGAATACAATAAATAATGAAATTATATTAAATATAATAAAATGTTTAATTGTATAAATAGTCACACATATATTTGTACGATGCCAGTCATGGCGCAGGTTGTCGGTTCGATTCCCATTCAAAGGAATATTTTATATTTTAATTTCTTCGCTCTTCTTCGCTCTCGTGGCAAAATGCGGCGTTCCGGTCACTCAACACGCAATGCCTCCAGAATTCGGCGGAAAGTGGGCAACAGAAGTGTCTTAATGGGAATATAGTATCTTTAAAGAATAAAGCACTAGGTTCAAATATTCTCTCGACCTATCCAGCCATGTGTGAGATATAGTGTAAAGTTAAAAAAAATAAAGTAAACTAAGTAAAAATCACTATAAAACTCAAACCCCTTGCCTTCTTTATAAAATTAATCTAATTTACTTATCTAGTATTATAAGGCCCTTATTATTAACATAACATAATGAAAACAGTGTACCAAGTATTATTGTATTATAATATGGTATAATATAATAAACAAAGAGAACAATGCCTCTACCAGTTTATTTCCTGCCGAGCAAAAACACAGCGCGAATGTAATAATCGGGTATTATTTGGTAATACGCTTCTTACGAATTCAACTAAGCAAAAGCAGTCTCGGTGAAGTGAACGCTATGATTGTAGGTTTGATTTCCATTGGAGGGAATGAATTATGTTTATTTTATCGTTTTGTTGACAAGAGCAAAGCGCGGCGTTAAGTTCCGTTTATTTACAAATAATGTCTAAAAAATTGGGCAGATAATGAGAAATGGAATGTCTACCTAGGATTAACCCTAGGTTCCATCTGCCTATACTTCTTTGAGGTAGGTAAGTTCTAGTGCTTAGGAGTAAGGCACTTATTCTATAATTTTATTAATAAGTTACATAATAATAATTACAGAAAACAAGTTGTTAATATACTCTTATCCATCGCAATAATAATAGGCAATAATAATAATGACAAAATCTACTAAAGATTGTAGAATCAAGACTGTGACCTGTACAAAAATCATAACCATTTATAAACATCCTGTATATATATATATATATACACACCGAAAGTGGGGAACGGAAGTGTTTCAATGGGATCGGAGCGTCTTAACGCTAGGTTCCCAGGTTCACTGTGCCTACCCTGCATTGTGCTGGACGAGGCTGTATACATATATACTATCCAACTATACCATGATAAAAGTTTAATTCTCATAAAAACTTAACAAATATTTTTACAAATCAAATCCTTTTCACGTAAATAAGACCAATTAGCAGAAATGTCAAAAGAAAAATATTTTTTTCACAAATAGTTATATCAAAAATGATATATTCGCGATTATATTCATCGAAATCAGGTCAAATCGTAGAAGTGCGAAGTTAGATATAGAATAGAACATTTTTCTATGGACGCTTTAATAAAGCAAGCGGCGCACGTACATTGGGTATTTTACGATCTTGTCACATTTAGATGAGAGATGCAGTCTTCCTCTCAGCGACGAGCCGTTTCCTCAAATATTATATTATACGGCGTGAATAAAAAGTATAAATATAATTTAATAACTAATAATATTATACCAAAGCAGAATGTCTACAGCAATGAAAGTTAAATATTATAAAAATTGAAAAACATTGAGCAAACTAAAGCGTTTTGGAAAAAAATTCGAGCTCGCCGTATATAATGTAAAACATGGCTAATTAGCGAAGTTTGTTCGCGTAATGAACCATCAACTTACCAGGTATTTTGAATAAAAAATGTACAAAAATTAAAAATCAAATTCTACTTTGTGACATGGAAAGTTGTTATTTTGGTAAAGCTTTCGTACGTATGTAATTTTACGGAGGGAGTATTTTCCATTTTTGATTGAGGTAAAAATTAAATGTAATTGAAATTGACACAATTATAATTTACGAAAAATGTTGTGTTTTGTTAATGGAAAATTAAAAAAACTAAAATATAGTTAAGATGTATCAATTAGTTTTCTTTGCCTGTACCATGAGATAAGAGAATTTAAAAAAATAATTTATAGTAGTGTCAACATCCTCCGCCCTCCGCCGAAAATCGTGACGTTGCGTATTGAGTAACAGTAAGTGTAATAAAATACAACTTATTTATGGGGATAAACTATCTATGGGGACAACTTTTTGTGAGGATCCAACTCACAACTATCGCCCTTACGTGAGTGATGACTTATATATTTTATCTTTCAGCTTGACGTTGAGCCTTAGTAGACAGAAAGAACCTAAGAAATAGTATTAAAGCACTCTGTTCCCATTAAGACAATTTCAATCTACAATTTCCGCAAAATTCTTAAGGCATAATGGAACTCAACGCTGCGCTTTGCTACGTTACAAGAGCGAGGACATAAAAATGCAAATATTCATTCCCCGAGTGGGAATCGAACCCACCACCGTCGCGTTTACAGTTATAAGCTTGTGGCCCTGCGCCACGACGGTCTCAACAATACGATATCATTTTGTACATATAATTTGTTTAGTTTCGAAGAATCGTTCATACCAAGCTTATTGCGCTTCCCCTAGAAAGGGGAACGGCCGGAAGAACTGAAAGTTCATCTGCTTGGAAGAATTAACCTAATTTAACTCGAACACTTCACAAACAATGAAGTTAAGAAAGTAATTTAAAGGCTATTGCTGATACTTTAACAATATATTTTATTTTAATTCAATATTATGTATTGATTTTTCATTTGGAAAGATATTTATGTATATTATACTTGGTTACGTTCATTTTGGGGAACGGACTATTATAATATTGTTCTCTCAGGTTCCGTCTGCTTACCCTGCTATGGCAGACACATAACGAGAAGCTAAAAAATAGTAATATTTAAGTCTTCTATGATATAAAAAAACATATAATTATATTAGTTTCTGTCAACGTTGAGTGTTTACTGGACTCTGGTAGAGCTTTTCAAAACCTATGGTTCACAGCTTCAGTGGTCAGATCGCACCACTTAATTTACGTTTAGCCGACTTTTTTCCAACGACTTCGTTAAGACATCTGTTCCTTAATTGGATGAGTTATAGTTTCAAATATATCTCGGTTTAATTACTTTTAAAAGCACAGCATCATAGAATAGCATAGAAGTCTCCAGCATCTTCAATATAGCAGAGAAGGTAGAGGGTACAGGTGAGATGCGGGACTCAGCGCTGCGCTTTGTCGTGTTATCAGAGCGTGGAAATAAAACAATTCATTTCCCCAAATGGAAGTTTCAATATATTAAAAACCTTTTTTTCAGCATAAGATAAAGTAAATAAGGTTTTTTTCAAGATTTTTGTCTTGTTACGCCAAAAAATTATAACTTTTTATGTGTAACTTTAAATTATAACTTTAATGTTAATAATAAAATGTTTGTGTGTGTGTGTTTATATTTATATACGCACAAATATATACACACACACACAAACATGGTTTATTAAAAAGGTTGTCCCTGTTGACAATACAACAAAAAGTTTTCAGAAAATATGTCAGAAAAACAGTGTTTAAGTACAAGAAAAAGATATATTAAAGATTTTATTACAAAAATGCCATCTCTCAACATTGACATGAAAATATTTCCTCGCACACTTTTCGAAAGGTCGTTTCATAGGTCGTTTCATACATTGTACTTTCACATAATACATAATAGATGGCGTTATCTGTTTTATTTCAAAAATAATATTAATATGAATAAACATGCTTGCAAAAATCTCACTTACAGCAGGGTTGGCAAATAGAACCCAATGTTAAGAGACTCTATTCCCTACTTTCCGTATTTTTTTTTGTAAATAGAGTGGTAAAATGGCAATAAGGCCAACCTTTGTCTTGTTACCATTTTCCATAGTAGAAATCGAACTAGCAAACGCCAACTTTTACAGACGTAAGTGACGAAGCTGTGCCGCTGGGCCATGAGGGTTTCATTTTGAATATTAAGTTAATTATTATACTTATCAGCTTCACCCTGCTCTGTATCCTGCACACAGCACGGTAGGCAGAGGAAGCCTAGTTTTAAGATACTCTGTTTTTTGTCTAATCCTGCGGGCATTGCGTGTTGAGTGGCGTAACTCAACGCCACACTATACTATAAGAAATATTGTATTTTAATTTATGTATCTAATCTTGTATTATAAACGTTAATTTAATTATAATTTATATACCACTGCCATCTACCTTATCAGTATAATATATTTTTTAAATATTCTCACGTGTTAGTATAGTAAATGTAGGACATAACAGAGGGCGTTGTTAAAAATACATTCGAATAAAATATGAAAAGCACCCAGTGTGTTTTTTGATAAAATGTATATTTTGTCTTTTATACAGGTACAGCCCACAAGTGAACTGTTTAATTTGAGTTGCTTCTCCATGGACTTAGTTCATCTGTGCCTTTTTTGTTCTTTATTTTTTTGTTAAATTTAAAACAAAATGTATACTTGTGGAGCTAAAGTTTCTATAAGAAAATCTGTAGAATGCTAAATGATTGTGTTTATGAGGACTGTTAATCTCCTAAAGGATCTCTTAATCCTTGACCTTATTGGTGTTCTAGTTGATCGAAAGTGTTCATCCACATGATTACGCTGCTTTTCAGATTCACGCTTTATCCCGCATATAGCATGGTAGACGGAGGAAACCTAGAGTTAAGACACTCCGTTCCCCATCTTCCACCCAATTTTTCGACGTATTGCGTGTTGAGTGCTGAAAGTAGATGGAAACAGTGGTGGGCGTTTGCCTTGGTGTTAGAACAAAGAAATTAAAATATTAATAAAATAATAATAATTCAATCCACCCGAGTGATGATTGATCCCAGAACTGTCGCTTTACGTTCGCACTCTTATGGCCCTGTGCCATGACGGCCTCAATTCTTTTTATTTAAATGTATTCTCGCAAATTTTAAATTATAACTCACATAGAGCACGGAAGACAAATTTGTGCTAAGATACTCCGTTGATAACTAAGAAAGTAGATTCATCTAAAAAACATAAAGATATTAAACACTGATCAGGTTGTCAAATTTTTGAATTTCAAATGTAATAAGAATCTAATGTGATATCTAAGTGGACGATAGGGCGCAGTCTCCGGAGAAATTATGAAAATGGCTCATATTACTAAGCTTATGGGTGCAGTTGGGCTATGAAATGACATTATTTTATGGTAAATTTTGACTTTTATGATATTTTAATTACCATTTGACGTAACGGTGTCAGGTGCTTACGACATATTTTAGTACAAGCCCCGTGGTGCAGGAAATGTTATTTTCTTAAAATAGGATTATTGAAAATATGTTGAATCTGGTGAGTGGTATCTCACAATTTTTTTTTTCTTTCTTTCAATTTCCCTTGAATGTTTGACGATAAAGGTAACATCGCGTTACGGAAAAAAATCTACCTATGGCTTATCTACTCGTACACTCCATAAGGAACTTACATTTTTAGCTTGACGCTTTTAGCCTACATATAGTATAGTAGGCAGCGGCAACCTAGTGTTAGGACACTCCGTTTATAATAAGACTCTTTTCTACTTCACTTTTCGCCAAATTTTCGAGCATTTTCAGCCCCACTCTTATGCCACTGGGCCACGACCGCCTCAACTTTCTCGGCCCCTCGGCCCCACGTGGTTTGGGCTAGTTACATCACGATTTTCTCTAGTCGGGTAATATTAAGCGAATATAATATAGTTATTTACAACATTGTAACTAATATTATTACCGCTATTAAATCTATTATTATTGCCATCATAAATTTTGATTATTATCGGAAATTCAGCAAACATAAATCAGACATCAATTCACTTAGTGTTTTTGTACGACTTTTACTATATTTAGAAGTAATATATCTACATACAATATCGTGGTGGATTCGATTCCCATTGGGGGAATGAAATATTTAATATATTCATGTCATCGCTAGCGTTGAGTTCCGCCACTCAACACGCAATGCCTTAAGAATTTGGTGGAAAATGGGGGACGGTAGTGTCTTAATGAAGAAAGATGAAGAATGTCTTAATATTTGATTACCAGATTCTGCTATGTGAGGGACATACGGTGAGCTGCTACCCGCAGTAGCTGCTAAAATATTTTTTTTTTTGTTTTTCATGGAAATCATAATTAAGTTCAGTAAAAAAACGTGCAAGTGAGCACGTGGGAGTAAATTATGTTTATTTCTTCGCGGTAATAAGACAAAGCGGCGTTAAGTTCTGTCACTCAACGGTGAGGACCCAAGTGTCTTAAGTCGAGTTAAGTTATCAAAAAAATTTAAAATATAGTTTCTTTTTTAATGGTCCCCAAGAAAAATGTCTGCTAACTGAATTTGAACGTAACACTTATGGAATTTTATTACATAACTCCATCTCATGAAAGTCGGTCATTTCCCAAGATTTGACCTTTCTAATGAATTTAAGTTAAAAACGGTTTTTAGGTTAAATTTTTAGGTTCCGTATATAATTATAGAACTGTAGGCAAAACTAAACATAGTCTGGTGTCGAGAGAATTCGTGACATTGGTTTTTGATGTGTGGATCTCAACGCTGCATTCTGTTTTGCCACAGATGAAAAATCACAATATTTTATATCTCTGAGAGAAAATCGAACCCATAACCAACGTTTACAGTATACCGTCTGGGTATCCCACCACGATGGACTCTGGAATTAAAACCATTTCATAAACAGATTTCAATAAGCCCGCATTCAAATTTTCCTAGTTCGTTTATTTTTTGGAAGTTTTAGTATTTCAATTGATTTATTGTAATTATATAGAACTATAGAATTTTTCATACACAAAACTTTGCGTAAAAGGTTTTCAAGCATACGCCTCTTGGATACCATCCAAATGTTGTAGCTAACTAAGATAAATGTTGACATGTTTTCAGGTTGGTGTTACTGCTACATTTTTTGTAATTTTTTTTACTTAGATAAAACATTTGTAAAAGTCCAAGATTTTTTTAAGTAAGTAACTATTAATATTATTTATTATGAGAGCGTCCTGGCGCAAGGGCACAGTGTGTGACTGTCAGGCATACACGACAGTTGTGTATTCGATTCTCACTCGGGTAAATTATTTACTTTAATTTTTTTGCTCTTTTGCGAAAATAAATGTATAATGAATTTGAAGTTAGCCACGCAATGTTTCGAAAATTGAGAAGAAGGTGGGAAACGGAGAATTCTATTGCTAGGTTCCTTCTGCCTACCCTAATGTATACGGGACATGTTCCGCAAATTAACACGCAGGTGTTTCAATAGTAAAATTACAAACTTATTTTTACTGTGCTCTACAAAAACGTAGACGTGCTACGCTAAAAAAGTAACTATAAACATAAAATAATTAAAAATACACACGCAAGTGCATAAGCAGGTGCAGTAGAGTAAATTCAGTTATAAAATATAATTAACTTGAATTAAATCACATTCCAGCACTCTAATTATAATTAGGTTGCTCGCGTGCTTTTGTCGCATTTGTAAGAACGTCACACAACACGGTCACGTTCTAGGTCACGCGGGATTTTGTAGTGTGACAAGGTTCTATATGAAAAAGTTTGTTTTGTTATCGTAAAAAGTAATTTCTTTTTGAAAAACAGCTGCCAATTACTCCCAAATTAAATATTTCTCTCCCTTATAAAATATTTTTTAGTAAATCCGGGTTCAAAACCTACTACGTTCAAGTGGTTATAATACGTTTTCTAAAAAAGTGTTTCATCATTACTAAGTGTGTTTTAAGTGTTTAAAAATGTTAAAAATAACATACTTTAATTTGCTATTAAATCATAAAATTTACTCCATCGTCGTCGTCAGTCGTCAATGCCTCGAGTATTTTGCCTACTTTGAGCTGAAAAAAAACAATTATAAAAGAAAAATAAAACTACTAACATTAATCACACCATAAAAACCTCAACTAAACCCAGAAAAGCTTCTACGTTAAAATATACTAAAATGTGCATAAAAATAATTTATTATCAACAATCAGGGGACGTGCTTTAGCAAAATGCATAAAAATGCAGAATGAGGAGAGCTCAGCTTTATGAGAGACCACGGCTGTCTCAAATGAATGTAGGTACGAGTACCTAAAGCGACACTATACAGTACGTAGATACTATAAAAACACGAAGCGAATAAAATTACTATATACACGAATAAAATTTATAATATTCGTGGGTTCTTCTAAAATGTACGCGCATATATACTTAATGGAGACTCCGTTATGCACTCTTTATTCTTCGAAAACATTTTCTTTTTTGAATTATACGAGTATACAACTAATGTTAGAGTTTTAATTATTTTGTTCTGGTGTTGATGCGAAGCTCGGTCTTGAGTACAGTAATTCAACATTAATTTGGCGAAAATTGGAAATATCTTAACACTAGGCTCCCTCTATCATAGAGGGCTATGGGTCGGTGAAAATTTCATCAGAGCCATAGAGGAACTTATGCAAACAACACATATGCCATTTTTTAACCAGAAATTCCTGCAGAATAGGGAATTACGGGGAAAAAATATATTTCTATTAAATAAGACAATTTTTAAATTACGGTTTATTAAGTATATAACAATAGGATAACCATACTAAAATAACTATTTTTTTTTCACTAAATAACATTAAATAAAAAACAAGCGAGCGAATCTGCGCAGGGGCCAGGGCCATATTGAAACCCAATATGAATGTTACTATTTTATTATTATTACTTCTTTTTTCAGCTTCACGCTGTATCCCGCACATAGCAGGGTAGGTAGAAGGAATCGTGTTATCGCCGAATTTTCGAGGCATTGCGTGTTGAGTGGCAGAACCTGGTCCTTTTATAAACATTTGTTTGCTTTGGTAAATATATTAATAAATAACAATTATTTCCCCCGAATGGGGAACGAACCCACAAGCGTCCCGTTACAGTGACTCCCTTGTGCCCCTGTGCCACGGTGGACTCGATATACATAAAATAAACATATAAGAATAATAATAACGAAGTAGAATGCAGGCGAAGCCGCGAGCGCAACACTTGTTTATTAAATAAGTCCGAGTCCATAGTAAGAGCTCATTTTAATGGACCATAAACCGTTGGTTCCAATAAAATTAGTTAAACACGATCGTTAGTATCGACACTATCGCTAACAATATACAAACACTTTGTTAAATTACTTGAGATCTTTCAATATTGACGATACTATATACCCATCTTGTCTGGGATTTTTCTTATTGAAGAAAATGTTGACCTCGTGGCCGAATGGCCGTCGCAGGGGCACAAAGGTGTAATTGTAACGGTCGTGAGTTCGATCCCCACTCGGGGGCATGAATTGTTATTGAATAATATTTACATTTCTCCGCTCTGGTGCCAAGGCANATTCAACATGAATTTGTCGAAAATTGGAAATATCTTAACACTAGGCTCCCTCTATGAAATTTTCACCGACCCATACGGGACTTATGCAAACAACACATATGCCATTTTTTAACCGGAAATTCCTGCAGAATAGGGAATTACGGAAAAAAACATATTTCTATTAAATAAGACAATTTTAAAATTACGATTTATTAAGTGTATAACAACAGGATAACCATACTAAAATAACCATTTTTTATTAGACTCTGCTTCGTGTGGTACGGACGATTCAAGAAGAGCCGGCGATAAACTCTAAGTTGCTCTTTTCAATATGAATATTACTATTTTATTATTACTTAATTCTTTTTTCAACTACACGCTGTATCCCGCACATAGCAAGTTAGGTAGAGGGAACCTAGTGTTAAGACACTCCGTTCACCACTTTTCGCCGAATTTTCTAGGCATTGCGTGATGAGCTTTTGCTTTGGTCCTTTTGTGAACATTAGATTGCTTTGGTGAAAATATTAATAAATAATAATTACCCTTGTGCCGCTGTGCCACGATAGCCTCGATATACATAAAATAAACATATAAGAATAATAATAATGAAGTAGAATGCAGGTGAAGCCGCGAGCACAACACTTGTTTATTAAATAAGTCCGAGTTCATAGTAAGAGCTCATTTTAATGGACCATAAACCGTTGGTTCCAATAAAATTAGTTAAACACGATCGTTAGTATCGACACTATCGCTAACAATATACAAACACTTTGTTAAATTACTTGAGATCTTTCAATATTGACGATACTATATACCCATCTTGTCTGGGATTTTTCTTATTGAAGAAAATGTTGACCTCGTGGCCGAATGGCCGTCGCAGGGGCACAAAGGTGTAATTGTAACGGTCGTGAGTTCGATCCCCACTCGGGGGCATGAATTGTTATTGAATAATATTTACATTTCTCCGCTCTGGTGCCAAGGCAAAAGCACCGCATTGAGTCCCGCCACTCAACAAGCAGTGCCTCGAAAAATTCGGCGGAAAGAGGAGAAAAGAGTGTTATAACACTAGGTTCCCTCTGTCTACCCTGCTATGATATAAAGCGTGAAACTGCAAAAAATATATATTATTGTCAATGTTGGGGTGCAGCTCGGACTGTGATTCCCACTTGAGGAAGTAAATTATTTTAATTGCCTTCACTCTGGCAAAAAGACAAAGCGTGGCGTTAAGTTTCGCCACGTGAACGAATTGTATTAACACTAAGTTCCCTCTGACTACCTGCTATTTGCAGGATATAACGTGAAGCTATTGCTAATATTTTGTATGAATAATATAAGCATATATCAAAATTAAATTAAAATATTTACAATTTTCTGAAATGCAACAAATATACAGCATGTACTTGCAATTTGTTCTCAAAATGATTTCTACCTAGAAATTGTAGCACCTGCACTCATGCAGGTTTCTATGTAACAAATAATTTGAGAAACCCTCAATATTTCAACCGACGATTGTTCTTATATGAAAACTAATATGAATTTTAGGGTTATTCAATATTTTTCTTCAAAAAAAATATACCAACTGAATAGAAAACGTTCTTCTTTTTGAAGTCGGTTATAAATTAAAGCCCATTTTATAATTGATCTTTATTAAAACTTCTACGTTGAACTATATGTTACAGGAAACGTATTTTTATTCAGTCATTGATTGATTTTCCACGTTAAAACAGAAACTCAATACGTGTATGTCTGGAAAATTAGGCAAGGATTTGTGTATTTACAACTAAAAATTGTCACGTTGGGCCACGATGGCCCCAGTTCATAAAAACATAGTAAAAATGGGCGAAAAGCCTAGAATGATATAAAAGTATTTTTCTTTTTCTTACCTTGATGTATGCGGGATACATCGTGAAGCTAATACTTATTTTATTTAAGAAGACTAAAAAGATATTATAACAGGAACACTCTTTACTCTTCCATCAGCCACAACAATGAAATGAAATCATAAAATAATTTTATGTTAACCATTACAACTAGTCTGCTCTTACACTATTAGACTTCACCAGGTTGACTCCAGCACGCTACTATGTTGTTTATATTGGAAGGTAACTTTGTTAGCCAAAACTGTACAAGCACATGTTGATTTTGACATTTATGTGGCTGTAAAGTTTCATTGCTCTAACTTGGTAACGTTACAATATTGTAAGATAAGGGCCAGATGTCACAGACTGACAAGACTTACCTTTTATCATTATATTTATGTTAAAAAAGAGTAAGTCATTTTTATACAGCAGTGTGAACAAAAGCACGGTTTTATGTGTATTCTAATATAATAAATGAAAAACATATTTTTTACACAAAAATAACATAATTCTTTAAAGCTGGAGCCCCTGAAAATGTTGTTTTTATGACAAATTTCATCGTAAATAGTTCTTATGACACTCTGAAGTTGATACTCCTCGATTGCTTAAAAAGTATAAAGAAATCTATGATATAAGAGTAGTTATATGACTGGAGCGTGAGTGCTATATGCTTCAGGACGATCAAAGCATCGAATAGATGAATAATATAGAAAAGTTAAGTAGAAATCGGATAAGGGAGAACACTGGGTTCACGATGCTATTTGCAGGGTACAGATTGAAGCTTAAAAGATATAAATAAAAATGTATATAAGGCGATATTAAAATAATATATAAGTTATCTAAGCCTTTCCCGCAAGATACGTAAAAACGTGTGAAAATTAAAAGAAAATATAAATTGTAATTGTAAATAAGTAATTGCAATAAATCTAATATTATTAATAGAAAGCTCCCTGTCGAGCTGTTCCCTATCGATCCCTTGGAATGTATTTCATGATTGTTTCACATAAATTGAATTACTAATGTCCCGGCGGACGTTGTTATACAAGAAGTTACAAAAGCAGTTATTTTAAAGAGAATAATGGGTGATTACGTTAATTTTGTGTAATAATGTTAATGAAGCAGAAGACAGTAAGTCGCGATGTTTGTGGGTTCGATTTATAGTCGGAAGATTGTTTTTTTTTTCTATTTCTTTATCATGGCACAAAGTGCAGCATTGAGAAATCTAGAAAATGGACAGAAAACGGAGAACGAAATGACTTGACACTGGGTTGTCCCTTTGTATTCTCTAAAAAAATATCAAATGACAGTTCCATTGATCAATAAATTTGATAAAAAGAAAATATTAAATATTTCATTTCGCCAAATTGAAATCAATTCCAAAACCTGTCGCTCTTACAGTCGCACACTCGACCCTTGATCCACGACTGGGCTAAAAATACAAGATATTTATATTAATTTCTCCACAAACAAAGTAATGAAGATCTAACTCAAAATCATTTGATAATTTAATACAATGTATAGAATACTAAAATACTCTGGAATCGTAAAATTTTTGATCAGACGAAAGCAATTAAGTCTCATTTTGTTTTAAGTTAATCGATTACGGCGGGGTGTAATGTACTCTTCATTATAGATAAGTTTGTAAAGTAAATTTAAATTTTGAATTTAATTTAAATGTGTTTTTTTTTAAATAATATCTATTGATAATATTGAAAGTTTTACGTATACTATTTTACATTTATATCTCGTTACAGTTGTGGGCTCGATTTCTTCTCGGAGTAGTGTGTTGTTTTTTTTCATTTCCTAGCTCGAATATCAGGAAAGCGCGGCGTTAAACTCCTCCATTTTACACGCAATATCATGTAAGCTTAAAACTTAACACTAGGTTTCCCTGCAGTAGACTCTGCCTACTTTGTTGCGGGATACAGCACGAAAATTCGTGATTTTTTTTCAGCTTCTGGACAGAAATTGTAGGCTTGATGGATGTTTATATCACTTTCATAACAGATTTTTAACTGGACACCGCCTAAATTATGGAACGTTGAAATTCTTTATAATACTAGTTGTTAATATAACATTTAAATAAAAAACAAATCATAAAGAGCACTGTCGCTCACCTAATAAGTATTTCTCTAGGTTTAACATTTGTTCTTACAAATTGAATCAGATTTTTTCGCCCATTCTTTTAGACGAAACGATACGAGTTTTTTTAGACGTTTTGTGTCGTCGCAAAGCAAGGGCACAAGCCTGCGACTGTAAACGGGTCGGTTGGGATATTTTTATTTCTTCGCTCTGGTAACGAGGCAAAACGCGGCGTTGAATTCCGCCACTCAACACGCAATCTTAAAAATTTGACGGAAAGTGGGGAACGCGAGTGTCTTTACAATAGTAGGTTTCCAGGTCACACCTTTCTATACAGCTATGTGTGGGATGTGAGGAAACCTGAAAAAAACATTCCCCCGATTGGGAATCGACCCAATAATCGTCTCATTTAGTCAGACGCTATCCTTCTACACCACCACGAGTTTTTAAATTAAAATCCATACATAAAATTTATTAAATTAATATTAACGTATACATAGTAAGAGCGGTTAACCTTTGACATTTTAATGAATCTCCACAGCTTGTGTAACGGCGAGATAGCTTTAACGGGCATAAGATTAGCAGTAAATTTAACGACCACTCGGACTTTTATAACTCGATGTGATATCATACTTGGAATCTATGGTGTAAAAGTAGATTTTTTCTCAAAACAAGTACGGTGTTTTTTTTGTAGCTATCCTATCCTGCTTCCGGGATAGAGCGTGAAGCTAAATATAAACATAATAAGATAGCCCTAAGGACTCTACATACAAAAATTCAAGTACGTAGATACCTGAAGTACCATTGTCAGTCAGTCACTCAATAACAGCAAAATTTTAGATAGATAGATAAATATTGTTAGTTTTTAAATGGCTATCAACAGAATGGACTATTTTCATGTCCTCCAAGCTTTTATAAAGCTATGTTGCTAAAGCAATTACTTGCTATGAAGCTTTTAGTCTAGGCTGAGTGAGGCACTTCCACCTTGCCTAGATTACTGTATCAATTTTCTCTTGCATTGATATAAACTTTTTTTAGCTTAACGCTGTATTCCGCATATAACAGGGTAGACAGAGAGATTTGGGAACCTAGGGTAAAGATACTCCGTTCCCATTAAGACACTTTCGTTCCTCACTGTCCGGTTCTGTTGAGTCCAACTTTCAACACAAATTGAAAATCTGGAAAACTGGACATACGACGATAATAGTTTCTGTCCCGTACCCTGCTATTATGCGAAATGCAGCATCAAGCTAAAAATCGCAAAATTAAACAATATAAAAAGTAAATATATCTGGCGGGAACGGAAGTGTCTAAATGGGAACGGAGTATCTTATCACTAGGTTTCCATGTCCCTTGTGTCTCTGCTATGTGCAAAATACAGCGTGTACACAAGTCTTTTAATTTAACCACGCTAGTGAAGTTGTATGCAAAGGCGTGTTAAAATATAAATATTAAACTTAATGTTCTATTCAAGAAATATGTCTTATTGCCTAGCATATATAAAGTAAGCTATATAAACACCAGCAGGTCATCGACCAGCCCTACTATTATTTTCCAAACGTTGTTTTCCAACTTTCATCTTGTCAAGCGAACTGAAATTGTTTACAAAGTAAGCTGTCGTAGCGCCGAGTAAAGATTAAATGTAAAATGAAAATTCGTTGCACATTTTCATTAATATTTTTGTTTTATTTTGTATAATCTTAATTGGATTAAGTTTTTGTGGTCGTTGTTGAACAATGGCACAGTAGCACTGTAAACGCGACGATTGAGAATTCGATTCCCACTCAGAGAAATTGATTATTTTCATTTCCTTGTAATAAGACAAAAAGTAGCCTTGAGTTGGATTCTGGAATATCAATTGAAATGGAATATCACTTCGTGATGGATATTAGGAATTTTTTTTTGCCCTTTGTGTTACTACCCGCTTTTCGCTTATTCCCGAATAGCAGTAGGTATACGCAGAGAATGATGAAATACTTCGATCCCCACTTTCCACATTATTTTAGTGGCATTTACCGCAACTAAACCTAAAGCTTTAGCTAATATAACGGGAAAGTAAAATATAATAATTTACCCATATAAAAATCGAACTCACTACCATTGCAACCACAAGAGAACCTCTAAGAATTTGTTGATAATTATAAAAAAATAAATAAATTAATTATTACAACAATTTAAATTAATTGTTACTATATGAAGAAACATTATACCTTATAATTATTATAACGAACGAAACTTAAGACTCTTCCATTAATTTGTACATATTGAATTTAACGTGCAAAAATCGAGAATTATAAGCATCTTCTGAAACAATTGATATTTCCCTCAAATCTACATCCCGACAAATAAAAGTAAAAAGAAAAAAAATAAAAAAAATATATATAATACTAATTACACATAATAAAAAACAGAGTGCTTCAAATTGAGATTCTTTCTTTTTAACACATATAATAAGTGATGAAAGTATAAAGAGAGAAGAAAAGGGAAATTGAAATAAATAATTTACTTCAATCAAGAATCGAACGGTCGTACCATGCTCACGCTGTATCCCGCACATAGCAAGGTAGGAAATCTGGGAACCTAGTGTCAATAATATTATTAAAATGTCTAATTTTGTAAGCATTTGTGCATGAACGTAAAATTATCTTAGTATCAAGAAGTCTTGTTCAGACCTCAGTCTATATATAGCACCTGTACGGTAAGCCTTTAGACGTACATGCCATAATTCAAATGGCTTAGGCAGAGATTAACTAATGGTAAGACTCTCTTATAGTGCACATTTAATTTTCTCACTCAAAATACATAATAATAATAATAATTTTAATAATTACACACACAAATAAACATACAGACATAAATGTTAATATTATGTTCTTGCATCAATTGATTTCTTTATATAAATAAATTTGTTAAAAATAAATATATAAAATATCTAATAGAATCAACTCAGTCATTAGCAATGTCAACCTGTTGCGAATTTTTTGCAATGCATGACGCACTAGTTTAAATTTTAAACCTTATCATCCTGCAAATACGTTGTACTTTGCTTTTTTATTACTTTTGGTATTTTGTTAAGTTTTATTCTTTCTTTCTTTCCCTCTTTCCTTCTGCCTTTCTGTTCTTGTTCTTTATTTAAAGGGGATTCTAAACAACAAAATTGTTTTTTTCGCCGTTCTCATAGATATTGGTACGAAACCCCTCGCGTGAGAGTCCGAATCGCTCTTGGCCTGTTTTTAAATATCACAATCTCCATATAGAAAACAATTGCAATTAACATTTCCTCAGCTTATGATATTACCATACATAAAATGTCAGCTATTTTCATCGTAGCGTTTTATTTGAACACTCGCAAAGTAAATTAATGAATATACATACATACATAAATCTGATATAATTTGCTGAATTTTATAGGAAAATTCTATTAGCTGTTGTAGACTAATTGAAACATTTTCAAGTACTAGTTCCAGTTATAAATATTTTATACTATAATTTATATATTTATATTATTAGAGAGTATTTTATTTCATTTCAAATTCAAATTCAAAATATTCTTTATTCAAATAAACTATAAAAGCACTTTTGAATCGTCGAATGTACATGTCAACAAAAAGCTACCACCGGTTCGGAAGGCAGTTCTGCTGAGAAGAGCCGGCAAGAAACTCAACAGTTGCTCTTTTTAAAGTCAATGGTATATTTTACTATTACATTAGTTGGCAGCTGTCCTGCCTGACATTCAATAGACATTAATTCCATACATTGCTTTATATCTATATCATTGTTATAATGTATCGCAGAAACATTTGATATTAAAGCTTTTATTTTATTTACCCATTTAAACCCTAAACTTGGACATGTTAAAACCTCGAGAAATTTTATAAATTTAGTAAACTACTACTAAACCAACATTATTTGGGCTTCTTTTTTGCTATATATGCAGATTCAGACATTTCCCCCCCCTAGGATAAGCAGAGGAAATCTAGTGTTAAACTCCGTTCTGCACTTTCCGTCTTAAGTAATGGAATTCAACGATATGTCATACATACAATTGCCTCATGCAGACTATGAATCCATAAAATTTATTTTCATTTCTTTTAGTCCTTATATTTTTATCAAGGCTGCTTTTATCAAGTAATATAAGGTATTCTCAACAAAGAGTATTTTCGTATAAGGCGTGAAGTGACTTCAATATATCTAGAGCGTAAATCGCGTCAAATTGCAAGATGCCGTCAAATTTACGTATATTTCCTAACTCAGGACTTCAATTCTAGATCCTTTTCATATCTACCTTTTATTGCTGCAATTTTCATATATTTTAGGTTTATTTTTTCTATTTGTATATATGAGTTTTTGTATAGAATCACATTGTATCTCAGATATAGCAGGGTAGGCAGTAGGAATAATAAGACACTCCCTTTTCCATGTATCGCCTAACTTTCAAATCGCGCCAGTCAGTCTGTATTTGCCTTTTTTTTTTAAAAAAAAAAAACGATTTTTTCCAATAAATCACAAATTTCCAAATATATCTGATAAGACATCCACTCAAAATGGGGGGGCGGAAGGAGATGAAATAGGTAGTTACTGAGATCCCCTACCCATAGACCACCATCGATCCGTCGATCAAGTTACATCCTATATATATAAATCATACCTGATAAGATCATTGATATCAGTAGCTTCTAAGAGAAGTCCTTCAGATTTGAACTCAAGGAAATATACAAATAAAATATTCAGGTCAATTTCGCTTGAGACTCACCTAGTCATTTGTTTGTGGCATTATTTTACTCGTATATATAAAAAATATCTTCTGTCATCTCTCCTTTATTTTAACTTGGTAGATAGATAGAGATAAATCATTCAGTTTCTCTTATCTTAGCGATATGTTGTTTTATACATATTTATTTTTTTATCTTTTCTATGAAAAAATAGAGCGTGAAGCTATAAAAATAATCCTATTGGCGGAGTAGACAGAGGAAACCTGGCTCAAGTTTTTTTGTTATTATGATCACTATTTTCCGGCCAATTTAGGAGATTTTATAATTCGAAGATAGAGTATAATTCTCATTTGAATTTTAATTATAAGTCACATCTCATAGAAATAAGCATAGATATAATATGAAATTAAAACATAGTGATAAATTATATTGTGTAACGTTGTGTCTTAACACTACGTCCCATTTGCTTACCCTTCTGTACGTTCGATTTAGCATGAAGCTGTAAGAGGTATTTAATTTAATTTTAACTTATCTATTATTATTTTTTTATTTTACCTGGGAAACCTGGGAAACTAGTGTTAAGACATTGCATTTCTACTCACTTCCGTTCTCCACTCTCCACCGAATTCTCTTTGCATTTCGTGTTGAGTGGCGGAACTGATTGCCACGCTTTGCCTAGTTACCAGGAGGAAATGAAAATATTGAATATTTCATTCCCCCGAATGGGAATCGAATCCATGTACTAAATCTTAAACTTAATTCAAATAGAGTGATATGACATTAGTTCTTCTCATTGTTCTTTTCAAAAAGCGGAAAATCTTATAAATAATCTATTATTAAAAGCGTAACTTTGTAAGTTATAAAAGCTTCTCATTTAAGTATAAAAGGAAATATAATTAAGTTTGGTTAGTAAAATCGAACAAATTATTTTTCAACTACACTCTGCTATATATTTTTCTTCCGTGAAAATTGTAAAGTTTAAAAAATAATAAGCGAATGTAATTGACAGATTTCTTTTCTATTTCTACTGAGACATAGTGCGGAGTTTAAATTCACTATTCAATACCTTCAATTTAAATGAGAAAGTAAGGAACGGTGGGTATTAACACTAGGTTCTCTATTCATTCCGTTTACTTCATTTTTTGTTGTGGATTCGATTCCCACTCTAAGAAACGAAATATTTAATATGTTCATTTACTAGCTGTAATTATTTAATATTTTCATTTACTAGGTAACGAGGCAATGCGTGGAGTTCAGTTTCGCCTCTCGAAAGTATCTTAAGGAGAACGGAGTGTACGGATACTTGATTCCCAAATTCCTTGACTCTACCCTGCGAAGTGCGGGATACAGCGTGAAGCTCAAAAAACTTGACAATTTACCAAAATGAAAATGATATTTACTTTTCATCCACCAAACGAAAAAATAAAAAAATATATATACCAAAAAACAAAAAATAAGCAATAAAGTTGAACTATTAATTGAAATATTTTAGCAAAATATTTCGTCTACTGAAAAACTGTAAATGAAAATACTTTTGAACTAACTTTGTGTTGATTCTGCGCGGGAAAGCTGAAGCTTCAGTCTCCATACCACCTCCGTAAGGGTTGGTACTGTACTGCATAGTACTGGTAGTACTAAAAAATTACGATTTTAATAAGAAATTGCGATTTTAATAAGAAATTACGATTTTAATACGAATTTTATAAAAAAAATACGATTTGTGCAGTGTGTTTGTGTGAAAGTGGAAGTTTAGTTTTCGAGCTTTATATGGTGAGTTCATAGCTTTTGTATATTTTTAAGGATATTGTTTTCTTTATTGTTTAAGTGCTGTAATAATAATTCTAAGTTAAGAAATAAAATGAAAGAACAAATTGAATAGAGGTTAAAGTATAACTTAAGCAATAACATTTATTTTTCTTCTGCTTCACGTTGCATCCCATATATAGCAGGGTAGGCAGAGGGAACCTAGTGTTATGTCCGTTTTTCACTTTCTGACGAATTCTTGAGGCTTTGCGTGTTGAGTGGCGGAACTCATTGTCACGCTTTTTGGGGGACGGAGTGTCTTGACACTAGGCTCCCCCTGTCTACGCTGCTGTATGCTGGATAGGGTGAAGCTGAAAAAAAATCATTGTAGATAGATCATTGCTTAAGTTATTGGATCAATCACTATTGGGAGAAATTAATTATCTTCATTTTCTCCTCTGTTAACACAAAGTGCGCCATTGAATTCTGTCATTCAACACGAAATGTTTCGAATTCGGGTGACAACTGTAGAACGGATGGAATTGACATTTGGCTCTCTGATTACCCTACTATTTGAGATGAAGGTTAAATTCAAACAATCCGACTGCATAAACAATATCAGTATACTAAGAAGAAGAAATATCTAACGACATATAATTTATCAACTGTTTAACAGTTACAAGGGAACAAAGGAACGGACTTACATACATACGATTACCTGCGAATATGTGGATATTCTTAGCTGTATTTAATTTTTTTAACATGTAAAATTGATACAGCTTCTTTTTTAGCGACCGATTATATCCCGATGTAGAAAAAGAATGAAAGTAGATGGTACCTACTTCTATAATATATTATTCCTCACATTCAACCGCCAATTTTTGGTTACGTGTTGAGTGGCAGAATTTAACGCCGGGATTTGTTTTGTTCCCTATTAGATAGCGACCTGTAACCTTTCTACTCGGGGACGGGATTACTTTCTCCTTTTGGACTTTGTCGCAATCGAGTAAACACTAAAATATATAACGTACGACCTTATACTTCTACAAGTATATACCGAAGAAGAAAATAAGATAGAATTTATTCGGATAAAGAGTTGTCTTGACGTTTAATATGTAATTTGGCTGTCGTATATTCTAGAGAAACTTTATAAAATAGTATTATTTGAAAAGTAATTCAAGGCCAGCGGCGGTGCGGCTACAAGCGTGTATAAACACGATAAGTTTTGGGTTCAATTCCCATTCGAGGAAATTATATTTAATATTGTCAGTTCAGCCACTCAATACGCAATGCCTCTAAAATTCGGCGAAAAGTGGGAAACGGAAGTCGTAATGGGAACGGAGTGTCTTAACACTAGGTTCCCAGGTCCCCTCTGCCTTCCTGATCCGTTTGGGATATAGCGTGCAGTAGCAAAGGAATAACCATCAAATGTCTGTCAATTATCTAGTTTGACATATAATACACGTCCACTGCAGGAATGTGTGGATACCCATATCTCAAGAACTATTCGTTTTTGGCGAAGGTCGGATTCTTTCCCAAATTAGCATCTACAAAATCGACTTCCTTTAAATCCAAAAGTATCGTCTCGATACTAGCTAGACTTTTAAACAAAAATAATTATTATTGTAAATATCATCCATTGCCGTACATGTTCAACTGTTAACCTCCCTTTTTGAACTTTAACTAAATGTTAAATGTAGTCTAACCGCAGGGACAATAAAAACAATTGAAATAAACTTTCCATATAGAAACTTTTACAAGTATGTAGTGAGTAGACTGTAGAAATTCTACAAATAGATTAAATTCTGTCTGTTCTGATAAAATATCAAGAATTCAAATGATTGAAAAATTCCAAATTGAAAAATATTTTTTTTATAAATGCTATAAAATAATGAATGTAGCGGGATTTAAACCCGCGCTTCTTGGAAATTTAAACGAATTATAAGGTTCGAGTCCCACTACATCAAATTTTTCAAACGTTTACTAGAAAAGTATTTTTCTATCCAAAGTGTAGAATAATATTTAAAAATGTTATAAAGTTTCAAATTGAACGTGAAATTTCCAAAGGTTTAGGCTGAAGTCGGTTATATATTATTTACTTGTAGATCCTCCGGCTGTGTGTTCACATTTCAGTTGTCTTTCCTTATTTAACTGTTTTGTATTTTTTAGATATTCGTGTAGAGAAAATATTTAAATATGATTTTTATTTACGTTTTTAAAAAATACGTTGTATGCTGCATTTAGTAAGGTATGCAGAGGGAATCGTAGTGTTAATACACTCCATTTTCTCACACCGCCCAAGTTTCGAGACATTAGACGAGATTAAAGATACTCAATCAATCATATTTCTTAAACCCTCCTGTCTATATTCTTTAACAGTTAATATATTTTTACTAAAATTTCTATTTCAAAAATAAAAACAGTTATCGTGCGCAGCGACGGTTTGAGTTCGATTCCCAGTTTGGGGAATACATTATTTTGGTTATGTTGTGCGGTGTTAAGTTCCACTATTTTAAAGAAAATAGTTCGAAATTTGGGCGCTGTGTGTATAAGAAAGTGTCTTAACGCTCTAGATTTGCACTACCTACCATGCTACTCGAAAAAAAATTAAAAGATAAGCCAAACTTCACTACATTACTTATTTCAATCACTCCACTCACTTTAAAATATAACTCAAATAAGTCAGAAAGCGTCATTTAAACTCATTAAATTATAGAATTCTTTATTATAATATATTATAACATGAATTTATAATTTTCCTTTCTCAGTAAAAGGCACTCAAGCTTTTCAACTTCTAAATTCAAAAGCTTGGGCTGTACGTTGATATATTAGTCAATTAGTCAAGCAGTTCCTGTCTTTAATGCGTGGGAGTAGATTGTATTTGAAAATATACGATAAAAAAATCGTACTACGATATGTTTTTATATGTATTTTCTAAATTATATGTTTTTATAGCAAGGCAAACATGGAGAATTTAGCGTCATGTTCATTTGTTCGTTGCATTCATTGCATTAGTGGAATTTAACGCCGTCCTTTGTCATACTAGATTCTATTCTTTTAAGTTTTATGCCGTATTTCGCGCATAGCAGACTAGGCAGAGGGAATCTGGGAATGTGATGTCCGTGTCGTGTTGAGTGGCGGAACTCAACGCCGTAGTTTGCCTCGTTACCAGAGCGAGGAAATGGAAATAATAAATATTTCATTATCATTTTGTAAACGCGACAATCCAAACAGCGAAATGAACTCTTCAGCTTAAAGCTCAAAAAATCTTCTCATAGTAAAGATGAAAATGGTATAATGTGTTGACAATTTATATATGAGAAAAAAAAAACGGCTTGGCAAACATAACCATACATTATGGGAATGTTGAAGTAACATTAGTCTTGTCGTAAGAACTGATATATGTTATAATTCTTAAGGATTAATATCTGAGAGTTTTCTATCTATTAGGTCTATTAGATTTTTTTATTTCATCGAATATTATATTATTATTATTCATTATTATTTATTTAGATTCATGCTGTGTCACATACATTAGAGGGTAGACAGAAAAAATCTGGGAACCTAGTGTTAAAACACTCCGGGCCTGTTAAGACCTGTCCGTTTCATTTGCCATGCGTGTTGAGTGGGACTCAACGTTGCCTCTACCAGATTGAGGAAATATAAATATTAAATATTTCATTTCCTCGACTGGGAATCGAATACACTAGCTGTCGTGTTTACAGTCGTACTCTAATGCCCCTGCGCTACGACTTTCCCGTACTACTTTTTTTATTTAATATTATTTAAGTGTATTTAGGGCAAATTGGTTGGATATTTTATTTGTCAACTACAAGCGGGTTAAGCCGCGGGCCACTAGTCTAGACTAAATATGTAGAAATTTACATAATTAATATTATAACAGAAAAAAAATAATCTCTCAAAGCTGAATTAGTTTTTGTGTTGGATAGTCCATTCATCGAGAAAGGCTATATAGGCTATATTATTCGTTTAGTATAGTTTCAAAGTAACCCACTGTACTGTACTTGCGGTTATAGTTGCCCTATAGACTTAGAATGTGCCTTGTGTCATACTCAATTCCTAGGCCCGTATTTATAAATCGCTCTTAAGTCTAAGATCGACTTTGAGATACCATTGTATTGAATTGTAATGAATGCAAATAGCATCTCAAGATCGATCTCAGACTTATGAGCGGTTTATAAATACCGCCCCTAGTTGACCATGTGTACTAAACCACAGACAAAAAAATAACAACAAATTATATTTATACTTAACATATAGATAAATATATATTAAGATTTTCATTCTAAGCTAGTTGCTTTTACGTTATTTACAGAATAACCTAATAATTATGAGACTCACAAATCAGGTTTTGTATATCTTTCTATACATTTCTGCCGATGTTTGATTATTTCTTTATTATATAATATTTCCAAGATATTAATAGAATACGTTACCAAAGAAACAGGAATAATATATATTCAGTATATATTATTAATATTTTTATGTCTAACAAATCAAAGGGGCGTCGTGGCAAAATGCTACAACGTCGACCAAACATAACACTTTTGGGTTCGATTCTACCGATACTTTCTCTGTAATGATTTTTTTTCATTTCCTCCTCTAATAAGAAGACATAACTGCGTTGAGTTGCGCCAATCAACACGCAGTGTCTCAAATTAGGCGGTGTGTGGGGAATGGAATGTCTAAGCAGAAGGTAATCCGAACTTACATTACTATTAGCAAGAGACAGCGTAAGCTTAAAAATATTATTACTACTACTTACTCCACTCCCAAATCTTCCATTCTATTTACGATACATTGCGATACATTTGCGTCTTGACCATGGCTTGCCTTGTTACCAGGGAGAGAAAATTAATATAATCCGTATTATTAGAGGCCGTCTTAGCCCAGTGGAACAAGCGTGTGACTGTAACGCGATGGTTGTGGGTTCGATCCCCACTCGAGGAAATGAATTATTATTTCTTAATATTTTCATTTCTTCGCTCTGGCACCAAGGCAAACGCCCAGCGTTCAGTTACGCAATGTCTCATAAAATTCGGAACGGAGTTTCTTATGTTTCCTATGCCTACCCTGCTGCGTGCGGGATACAGCGTGAAGCTGATTTTATATTATTTTCCCTGGAATCGAACCCACAATTATTGTGTACAGACAGACATTGAGTTGCCGCGCCACGATTGCCTCTAAATATCTTGATGTACACCACAATAGAAAATAACTTGATTTATATGTGGAAAGTATTTCATGTTATCTTCCACTTCGTCTTACACTAACTTTTTGGTAGATAAGTCAGAATACACTTCAACAATGTTTCCAATAGACGTGCCGTTGTAAGACTTTACTAATATACATTGTATTATGTGATGAGGTCGTCATGGCGCAGGGGGACTGTAACGCGACGGTTGTGAGTTCGATTCCCACTCGAGTAAAGGAATTATTTTTTAATATTTTGCATTTCTTCGCATTTCATACAGTTCCTCGCGAATTAGGCGGAACACGGGTAATGGAGTGTTTTGACACCAGTTTCCCTCTATCTACTCTGTTACGTGCGTGATACAACGTGAAGCTTAAAATGTGATACTAGTTTTAGCTCGATCCATTTGCATGAGCTACAAAACAAACACGTACGGGAAAGAGGAAAAATCTTATTTTTCCCTTTTCCGGATGTCGGAAAAATCTTCTCTAAGTGCAACATTTATCATTCTACATTAAACATGAAATTTATATGTAGAGTTTCCGAGTTCTACGCTTTATGTTGTCTGTCATTTACTCAGTAACCAATTAATCTTATTATAAAAATAAAACTTTTATGAAGGGTAGAACTAATTATTAAGACCCGTCAAATTCAGTTTTCCACCCGAGCTCGAGATACTGAGTGCTAAGTGGAGAAACTCTACGTGCGCTTAGTCTTGCCGTAGCTGGTAAATGAGATAACTGATTCATTCGAGTGGAAATCGAACCTCTTACACTCGCATCAGCACACCCCGACGGTCTCCATAAGGTAGATAGATATAAATAAGCTAAATAGTTATAACTCACAATTGGTTGTTTTTGCTTCAGACTGTTTTATTCTGGTCTAATTTAGATAAGTAAATTATACTATTTTGAGCTGAGAAAAAGAAAAATATTTAAAATATCTAGAGTCACCGTCGCAGCGCAGCGGCACAGCATCTGGCTGTAAACACGTCGATTGTGGGTTCGATCTCAACACGAGCAAAAGATTTATTTTCATTTTCCTCGCTCTGGTAACAACACAAAAAGTCAACATTTAATATCTCTAAAATTGGTCCTAAATTCGGACTGAACCCGGGGGACCCGGGGGGTCACCTCTGCCTATCCTATTGATACAATGTAAAGTTTAAAAAATACATTAAGAGAATTCTTAGATGGTATTAGAAACCACAACCACACGACCCCAACACCGCACTTCATGTACCAGAAACTGTTCCACTGCACCACGACGATCTCAATTTTAAATAAAAAAAACTCTTTAATTAAAATGGAATAAAATTTTATTTAACTAAAACTTTAACAATTACAATTCCAAATAACTAAAAGCTGCCATATACCTATCTATATATAATACTTCCAAATAAAATGAACAGTCAGTCACGTTCAACTTTGAGAGCCAGTGACCTAAAACTAAACTATTTGAACTTGCAACCATTACAAATGTTCGACGATGCACGGCCCGTGCACCCGAGCGGAACATTTCATGTCTATTCTGTTAGATTTTAAATTATTGAGTTAATAATATATGCTATGTAGCGGTATTTTTTTAGTTTTCATTTAAATATTACCATAATAAATAAATAAATATTACTTTAATTACGATTTCCATACATATGAACTGGTGAACCCAGATATCTTATTTCTTGAAATATAAAATTAGTCTGTAGGAGATTTTTAATATCAACTGATAAGATTCTACCAAAAGTCCAACAAAAAAAATCATATTCAAAATGTAAATAATATGCAAAACGTGATATTTAAAATTTCTTAGTACTAATTGCGTCCCAAACGGAAAGAAAAAGAAGTTTAATTTCCTAAGAAGCTTATACAAAATTATTTATTATATAATAATTATTATATTAACATTAAAGAAATAATTATTATATTAACATTAAAGAAACATTTGAAATAGATTTAAACAAAATTAAATAACGAAATAAAATTTTATGATGATATGGCAAAATAATAAATGACCACAATTTAATTAAATTTTTATGTGTAGTCAATGTGTGTATGAACTTAGTCAGAGACAGCATAGGCGGAGAAAACTTAGTGTTAAGACATTGCGAGGATATAAATAACTGAACTCAACGCCACTCTTTATTTATTGAAATCACAAATAAAACGAATAGAAATCAATCCAAAATAATAAAGTTGACAAGTTTGTTTTGGTTGAGCACTTTCAGGAACTAGATATAGTTTTGACTGTGTAGATTTTTTTGTTATTCAATAGTATATTAACAAATAATTAGTCTATATTACATTTATTTTTTGCTTGCCATACACAACTCTGCTTGTGAAATTGAAATCCCAGGCAAAAACTAGTCAATTATATATATATTTTTTTAATATTTTTATTTGTTTTTACAAAATAACTAAAACAAATATATGTATCCATTACTAAAAGGAAATGTTCGCATGAACTAGGACAAAGTGAATGACAATAAGAGAAAGAGGGATGTATACCCATAAAAGAAGTAATCTAACAAACTTTTCTTTTTTGTCTAAAAATCCATTACACTAATAAAAATGAGTGAGAAAACTGCTGTATCCCAAGTAGGGTAAATAGAGAAAACCTAGTGTGTATTGAGTTCTAGAACTCAACGCAGTTCTTTGTCATGTTGCTCTCCCACTTTGAATTGAACGAGAGCAAAAACAATTTATTCTGTTCAATAGGAATCGAACCCACAATAACTATTATTTAAGTAAATAATTAATCTACCTTATAGTTAGCCACGATATAGTTATTTTAGTCATAAAATATAAAAGGTCACTAAATTCATAAACTAACGTGACGTCTTACAAAACTTCTTTCTACAAGGCTTAACGTATGGAAGATTGATACCTTACTGATGTTTAGAATAGTATGAAAAATACTACAATAGCCTACTTTTACGGAGTCCTTTGATCGTTATTAATGATTTTTCGTTACAACCTTGACAAGTCTAAATTTTGGTCCTAAAATTCAAGACACTTCGTTCCCCATTTTCTACCGAATTGTGGAAGCATTGCATGTTGAGTGAAAAAGACAAAATATAAATAAATATTTCATTTCCTCGAGTGGGAATCGAAACCACAACCAATTACGTTTACACACTTGCGCTCCTGCACCACGACTGGTTTCCATAAGCGAAAATATGAGCACCTTCCTATATAAATAAAATAATATTGCAAAAATATATGAAGGGACAAAATCATGCAAAGTTTAATATCACAAAGCGATTTGAAGCGCTTGAAAAATGGTATAAAGTTCGCGAGTCGTAAAGTGAAAGCTCTTTCATCGTAACTTATACATCGTCGTTACAGCTTTGAAACAAAATTAAGTTGATTTATTTATTATACCTGGCAGCTAATAAAGATTTTTTTGCCTTTATTTTATTTATAATGGATAATGTGGAAGATACAGCACGAGGTTGAGCTCCGCATCGCAATTAATGAAATTTCATATCTGAAGAATTGTGAGGAAAGTGAGGAACAGGATGTCTTACCACTTATTCCCTCCTATACACGGGGTAAAGCGTAAACTTGATTTTCTATAGCGTCTAATTGTACCATTCAATATTTAAATATGAAACTTTACATGTATTGAATACCATATTATCCAAATTATGATGATATTCACTGAGCTATAAAGTAACTTCAAAGATATGCTAATATACCTCTCATATACACTTCATATGAAAATTCTTTTGAAATAGAAAAGAATTTAATAATTATTATACGTGTTAACATATTTTTTAAACATTTTTTTATTTTTCGTTTTCACGCCCTTTCCCACATGACAAGTTAGGCAGAGCGTCTCTTTCCTCCTTTCTTTAGAGGGAACCCATAACAGTCCCGGTTACAGTATGAAGTTGCGCCATCATCAGATCATCAGTCCCAGCTCGATCGCCGATCGCAAACTGAGGCCCAGTCCCGCTCGTGACACCCTTAATACCTTCAACATCCTCTCAAGCAACCTCGTAGTACTTGCAATTTCTCAGAGATAAAGCTCCCTCTTCCCTATTCACCCGGTATCGCTGTAAAAGGGCTAACAGCTACTACTATACTATGTTAAAATAAGCAATAGGCTATATTAAAGTAAGTAAAAAAAATAGAAAGATGAAAAATAAAATATCGTATAGTATTAAACGACTGAGCGATTTCATTGATTCCTATTTCTTGGACGTCTTAAGTCTAAGAGCTTTTTAAGGTGACAAATTGTCTCCACTTCTTTTTAAGTGTTTCAACTTTAACTTATAATGTAGGCATAATAATATATTTCTTCTATTTTTTCTGAGCATTCTCAGCGAATCTAGTCTCCGTAATCTGTACCAGAGTAAAGAAATAAAAATGCAGGAGCAAGAAAATTTGATCATTAAAATATAATTATTCTCCCGATTTTTCTCTGATTCAGAGGAAATCGCAATTATAACCATCCTATTAACAATAAGGCCTCCCACTAAGGAACGACGGCCTAAATTCTTAATAATTTGAGCAATAACCTAGCTTATCTCCCGATCTTCATTTTTTTATGAACATTTTATTATTTATGAGATCTTAATTTTTTTAGGCTCTCATTATTTATTGGATCAAGTGTTCCAGGTTTCAAAATCAAATATAGCCTTCCAGGGTAGACATTATTAAGAGTTAAGAGTCCACTCAAACAGAATTGAAGTCTGTTTTTCAATAGCGCTTATAAGACTTATTTTAAAATAAATACAGTTAAACCAAATTTAATATTATTCACATATCTCTACTATTATCAGACTCCTTTTTTATATTCCTGCTGGATAAAGCAGGGTAGGTAACGGGATCCTGGGAACCTAGCGTTAAGATACTTCGTGCTCATTAAAACACTACCGTAAGCCACTTTCCGCCAAATTCTGGAAGCATCGCATTGAGTGATGGAACTCAACGCCGCAGATTCTCTCTTTAACAGAGCAAGGAAATGTAATTGAATATTTAATTTCCTCGTGTGCTTACAGTCGCACGGCTGTGCCCCTGCACCACGACTGGCCTCCATATATTGTAGTTAATGTTTCAAATATGTTTTGGAAGTTTAGTTGAAACACCAGTTGTATTCATAATTTGGCAACATTGTATGCACATTGGAATGAATATATTATAATATTTTCGGTACTTTATTTAATGTAAAAAGTTTTAGTTTAATAGTATTACAAACTGGTGTCCGTCATGGTGCAATGTCACTACGTCTGACTTTAAACGCGACGGCTTTAGCTTCGATTCCCAGTCGGAGGAATGGATTTTTTTTGATTACCTTACTCTAGTAGCAAGACAAAGCAAGACACGGAGTTTGACATGGAAAATATCTGTTAAATTGAACGGAAAATCGGGAACAGAGTGTCAGATCACTAACCTAACCTTTGCGTAAATTGTATGCTCTATTTTTTTTAGGACATCTCTGTTCATCTAGGACTAAAAATACCCGGGGATTGAACCTACAACCATCGTCGTATTCTAATTAGTATCAACTAATAAACTGCAATTATAACGTAATATTACGTATATTTACGGATTTAATATACAAGATGTATGACAGAAATCGAAACAAGATTGAAATCTTATGAATAGAATCAACCTCTCCGGATTCTNCTCAACACGCAATACTCTAGGTTTTGGGAATGGAGTGGCTTAACACTAGGTTTACTCCGAAAGAAATTTAACAAAAATACACTTACCAAATTAAACATACGTGCTTGGAAGCCTAATTAGTCAAATATTCAATTTCAAGAATGTTATATACATATATGTATATCAAATATCATAACTTCCTTTTTTAGAAGTCGGCTAAAAAGAGTTGTGCGTAAATAACGCAGTATCTTAACTCTTTCTGCCTTCTCAGCTTTGTATGCATATGCTTGTGTAAAGATAAAAAAAAATTTTTTTACAAATTATGTTTAATTTTCAGGTGATATCAAAAGACACAAATGTAATGCTAGTGGCCTTAGGTGGTCGTCTATTAGGGGCTGTGGCGAGTGGACTTCGTAACAAGTTTTCCCCTTATGCTGTAGCGTGCATACAAGCTATACTGGACAAGTTTAAAGAGAAAANTAAATTGTATGCTCTATTTTTTTTAGGACATCTCTGTTCATCTAGGACTAAAAATACCCGGGGATTGAACCTACAACCATCGTCGTATTCTAATTAGTATCAACTAATAAACTGCAATTATAACGTAATATTACGTATATTTACGGATTTAATATACAAGATGTATGACAGAAATCGAAACAAGATTGAAATCTTATGAATAGAATCAACCTCTCCGGATTCTACTTGAGCGAGCACGTAATTTACCATAGAAATTTCCAGTTGCGTAACAAAACATGTAATGTTGTTACACTATACTCGTAATATGACTTTTCTTTGATTCTAGGTTGTTTTGTGGTTGTTGTTTTGTGGACTCGTAATTTCTACTAATGTAACGAAAATAAATAATTATAGGTTAAATATGTTAACAAAGATTTACATATGATATACATTTTTGTTTTATTTTATTTCAAAAACATAACTTATCGAGGCCAATTAGAAGTAAAATTGTTAATGCCGTAGATTATGGGTTCTTTTCCCATCGGGCAAATGAAATATATAATATTTTTTTTTTCTAGCTTTGAAAGCAATGAAGTAACGTGGTGCTGCGTTTCGTTCATTCACCACTGAAGCCTCCAGAATTTAGCGGAAAATAAGGTACGGAGTGTTTTAACACTAGGTTAAAACAATACATTCCCCTGAATTGTGTCATGACAACATAAGACAAAATGCTCCGTTGGATTGTGCCAGTCTACATTAAATGTCACAAACATTTGGTCCCACAGTCAAAACGGTTTGTCGGACATGTCTAAGTTGTCCTAGATATACAATATACATGTATTTATGTAAAATTTGAAAGCTAACATTACAAGGGGAAGTTAAATGTTTCTATGAAATTTCAGAGGCTTTACGCCACAAGGGTTTAAAACAAACACACACTACATTTATATTTATCTTTATATGTATGTATATAAAACTCTTCCGGTACTGACTTAACTATTTATTAAATAAATACATAGTATATTGTTTTAAACTGAGGCCATCGGGGCGCAAGGGCACAATTGTGCAATTGTGAACGCGACGGTTGTGGGTTCCCACTTGGGAATTTCCATTACCTCACTCTGGCAACGAGGCAAAGCACTGAGTTGACTTCCACTACTTAACACGCAATGCAATAACTTGGTGGAAAGTGGGGAACGGAAGTATCATAATAGAGTTTAGTGAACATTAGGTTCCCAGGTTTCCTTCACCTTTCCTGCTATGTACGGGATGCAACGAGAAACTAAAATAGATTTTGTCATACTCTAGCCCAACTTCATGGTATCTTGTTATACTTTGTCGGATTCAGAAGCTGATAGCCTCTATCGGAGATAAATTACGTTGTGGATACATTTGCTTGTGAGTACTGGTTTGTATTTTCTTTGTTTTAATACCAGCGGCCGCCCCCTACTTCTCTTATCTACTTTATATTATATGTACAGTTGAACAATAAAAGAAGTCTCAGTTTACAGTCATGTGCCTCTGGACTTCGACGGCCTTCCTAATTTTTTTCTGTATTATACTAATAAATTACTAACGTTACCTGTACTTTTAGTTTTTACTTGCCAAATTTCATTTCAACAGTTTCATTTTCAACAGTTTATTGGGCCCTAGCCCTAGCCCCAGCCCTAAACGGGACGGAACTAAACGCCGCGCTGTGCCTAAATTGATAATTTCAATATACCAACGTATCGCCACGGTGGATTAAATAAACAATTTATACAATACTGATATAGAAATATAAAAGGAACATTTTCAATTTGAAGACCATCGCATAGCAAAATAACCGTTGTCGTTCATATATGGGTGCATCGATACGCTTCGTATGTCCCAGTTTGTTATTTGTACTGTTAAAGAAAGCAGGATGGGATTCTTTAAAATAAACTTACTGATATTGGAAAATAGAATAGATTGTATGTTTTGTCTTTGTTATGTTATTTCCTTTTTCTCAGCATATGATGGAAATTCACGCATATGGTGGGCTAGGCATAGAGAACCTAGAACATTCTGGTCTTCGCTTTTCGACCTAAAATTCCACATTTTGCTTGTAAAGTGGTGGAATTTAAGGCTTCGTTTTCTCTTGCCGCTTCAGATCTAGAGAAATGATTGTGAAAATAATTTTTCCAATGGGAGTCGAATCCTCAAAAGTTAATTTTTTTTTAGTCAGACCGTCTCTACGGCGTTCTAATGACATTTTACAGGTATTGCCTGCTAGCTGTCGAAAATCGTTGTGAATTAACAAATATTTTCCACAAAAAATTCTGACTTTTTCACCCACTCCAGCGGCTTTGAAGTTTTGTCATAGAGCACTCGACTCCACCGGTTTGATATAACGGCGTCGAGTTTAACAAATATTGAAAATATTTGCTCTATAAATTCTTTTTGGCGGCCACTTCGTTTTATTGATAAAAATATGAGGATCTGTGACTGGTTGTAAACGTGACAGTTTTGGGTTCGATTCCCACATAGGGGAATGTATTTATTTGATTTCCTTGGTGTGGTACTGAACAAAGCGCGGCGTTGAACTCCGCAACCGCCAAAGTTGGAAAGTGAGTGGGGAACACGGTGTCTTCCCTTAAGATCGCCTCTATTTACCTTGGTATGAGCGGGATAGAGCGTGAAGATAAAAATATATAAATATTTATTTAATCTATAAAACTTATTATATGACAAATATATGGCAGTGTTGTTAATTCAAAAGTTACCAAATCTCTTAGGAATTAAATGTCGTATTTAAGCTTTGAAATGGGTAAATGATATTAAAACTTTTAGTAACCTAATATATTTTAGTTATTATAAAAGGGGATCATGATAGGATACCTACTCTAATAAAAGTTTCAGAATTCGATTCCACAGTGAAATAAGTAAAATATTTGTATATTTAATATTTGTATATTTAATTTAATTACTAACCCATCGTTCAATTTTCGAGACATCGTGTGTTGATTGGCGGAACTTAACGCTGGGCTTTATTTTCCAATAAAAGCAAAAATTTTTTACATCTTAGTTACCAAATAACTGCCAAAATAACCACCACCCAAGATCCATATCTCTATTTATATATTTTTGTTGAGGGCAGACGTGGCGCAGGGACACATGTGCGTGATTGAAAACACGACTGGTTATCGGTCCGATCCTCTGTATCCCGCATATAGCGTGAAAGGCAGAGAATACCTTATATTAAAACACTCTATTCCCCACGCATCAATTTTCAGAGTTTTGCATGTTGAATGGAATTTAATCTACATTTTGTATTGTTGTAAAAGCGATGAAATAAAAAGAAATCATTCCTCCGTTTACAAACAGATGCTGGGCTGTTGTGTCACGGTCGCTTCGATCAGTATTTGGTGACAAAGTAATAGTAATGTAAATAAAAGTAAATTTAAAATAATTTTAAATAAAAGTAATTTTTAAATGTATTTTTTTATAATAATTTATATATATATATATATTCAAGTTTATTCTCTAATTTAATAAAATTATATTCTTATATACATCTTGGAATGCAGACGCGGCTGGTCGTAGGTTCGATTCCAACTTGAGAAAATTAAATATTTAATATTAGCCAATTAGGTAAATAGTATCTACATACAAATATATTCGCTAATTAAGATCTTCAGCTAGTTCAGCTAATTAAATCACATCACACTAACTTCACCACAAGTTTTCAAATGACATATTTATATTTTTTTAATACTATGCATTTTTCATAAAATGACCTTGTAACATTTGCAACTGTATTAAAAGCTCTTAATGTGAAAATTGTATAATTTTTCAATTATTTTTTTTTTATGAAGGTTAATAATAAATTTCGTTGAGGCGCAGTTGAATTTTTCTTGTATTATCACGTTGGATGTAGGTTCTAATCCTATTATTTTTTATTTATATTTTTTATAACACGTAGTCTTTCTTATTTAGTAAGCAAATAAAAAATTGGTGTATATTTTAAGGCTATAATACGCTTAATTTATGCTGTATTCTAACATCACACATCACATCACATCACATCGCAGGAACCTAGTGTATAGACACACTGTTCCCATTAAGACACTCTCCTCTTTCCACAGAATTCTGGAGGCATTGCGTGTTGAGTGTATTTTCAATGGCTGGACAACTTCAGCGGAAAATGGGGAACGAACTGTCTAAAGTCTGAACACTCTACCTACCATGTTATATATGAAGCTGATAAAAAAACTTAAGCTATTTCCCGCGATTCGCTATATTATTTTCTCGAGTGGGAATCGAACCAACTACATGTCCAATTTACAGTCAAACATTTGTACCCCAGCACCACAACTGGTCTGGTTATTCAATAGCCCTGCTTATTTTCTATAGGTAGTTAGAGCCAAGCAATTGCCAGGATCGGCGTTTCAAGTAGCGTTTGATTGCCATTCATTCTTTTGTTCGCGGAAGATAAACGGCTGAACATTTCCACGATACGAACAGGTTTTTTATTTGCGAGTCTCGTATATGTAATAAATAGTACCATCTTTTTTTCAACAGAATATACAAAGGGAACCTAGTTTTGAAACTCTCCTTTCCTTGTTTTCCGCTTAATTTTTGGGGTATTTTGTGTATCAATGGGAATCGAACCTTAGCCTTCGCTTTTACAGTCACACGCTCATGCCACTGAAATCTAATGAATTTAAATATCATAAGATATTTATTGTTATACTCGTACTCTAATAATTGTAAAATAACACACGATGATTTGCTGCCCTATACGTATAACAGAATTTAATATAAATCCCTTTTCCAGGTATCTTTTGTTTTATATAGTACAGTTTAGGCAGACCCTTATGTTTAGAAGTTATATTTTCAATTTCTAACAATATCTAAATTTTAATATAATGTATATGTAGCTATATGTTAAAAAAGAAAATATAGATTTAAAACTCTAAACCGCATATATGAAAACTAGCCAGACTGGTTAAATTTAAGTTCACAATAAATTTATCCTGGAGCGAAGTCTCGAGCTAATTACCTGAAATAAGGCTATTTGAATGCAATCGTAATTTAGGCGAATGCCTGACAGTTCTATCCCTAAAAGGGGAAAATTGATGTTAGAGTTTATTGGAGTTTCGTATTTTTAATGCTTGAAGAAGATTATTTTACAGAAGTGAAGTTTAAACTTGGTAAACACAAATAGAATTTGAAAATCACATTTGAATTAATACTTTCTTTGCTACGCCACTCAACTCGACAATTTGGCGGGAAGTCAGGAACAGAAGTGTCTTAATGGGAACGGAATGTCCAGGTTCCGTTTCAGGTAATTTAACATATTCAAGTGGTTTTTACAGATATTAAACCTATTAATTACAAAGGTAAACCCCATTACGTTTCGATGCTCCTTACGTAAGTAACAAGTAATTAAAGTAAATGATATTTCGGCGCAGGCGGGGTAGAGCGCCATTCATCACGACGCTAATCAAGAAAGAATGTTTGTTTAGAACGATAAAGTTAATGGAAGGCAATATTAGTTTGTTTTGCTGTATAATAAAATGGCTTCACGCTGTATCCCGCAAATAGTAGAGTAGGCAGAGGGAACCTTAAGACACTCCATTCCTCACTTTCCCGTAACACGTACTTATGACCGAGTTTTCTCTTAACAGAACGAGGAAATGAAAAGATACTTCCCGTGGACCTACAACTCTGAAATTTGGCAAGAAGTGAGGACTTGTCGTACAAATAAAGGAAAACAACCCAAGAGTGTGTAGTGAGTAGTTCATTTCAGATGAATATAAAAATATAAGTTCATTTTGGGTGATGTTTTCTTAGAAACTTTGCAAACCGGTGCTTAGCAACGACGGTTGTTATTAACATGGTAAATAAATTGCATGTTAAATTAGAAAGTATTTTAATTTATTAGTACATATGTGTAATGTAATGTTATATAGCCTATAGCACTTCTGAAGAATGCAGCTTTCATACAAAACAAAAACAAAGTAAATCGGACCAGTAGATCCAGAGATCTTAGCGTTCAAACAAA
>JAKRZM010001242.1:301843-338048 GCA_036379175.1 Heliconius cydno galanthus
AGGAAGAAACGCCGAATCCGGAACGCTGCGCCCCGACGAAGAGAGTTCACTATCGATGAGTACATGCAGGCAAGGGACACATACCATCAGAAAGCAATAGAGGCAGCCACCCAGAGCTGGAAGGAGTTCTGCACTTCTCAAGACCGTGAGAGCGTTTGGGACAGCATCTACAGAGTTATAAGGAAGACGTCCAAAAGACAAGACGATATGTTGCTAAGGAACATAGCTGGCGAAACACTGTCACCAGATAAGTCGGCGGAGCTCCTGGCAAAGACGTTCTACCCTGACGACCAAGTAGATGGCGAAACTGAACTGCACAAGCGAGTCAGAGAGGCCACTGAAGGAAGAACTCCCGCGGAGATTGAAGATCTGTCGGAGGACGACCCCCCCTTCACGGACGCGGAATTGAAGATGGTTCTCTCGAGCCAGAACCCAAAGAAAGCGCCGGGACCGGACGGGCTGACCTCCGACATATGCAGCATGGCGATCAACTGCGACAGATATAATAATTGGTTCGAAAAAGATCGTTATTTCAAAGATAAAGTTTTTGCTTTTTTTTATGGAAAAAGACAAGGCAAGCGAGCGTACGTTTCACCTGAAGGTAAGTGATCTCCCCCGCCCACGAACCCGTGGACCACCAGATGAGCTACAGGTGCGTTGCCGGCTTTGAAGTGGAGATAGACGCGCTTTCTGATAACAAACAGAAGGTAGAAAAATATGAAATACTATAAAACTTAGAATTGAAATCCACAACTTTTATATACCAAAAAATATACCATTCCACGTACAACGTCCTACAAACATAAAATTGACATCAATCAATCAACTGAGAAAATGTTATCAAAACAATATAGCCTTTGGCTGTTATTCACTAATTGCTGTATGTTTGTTTTTGTTCATGTCGAAAGCTAATGAACTAACATGAGTTGTATAACTGTGGAACAACTNTAGAATTGAAATCCAAAACTTTTATATACCAAAAAATATACCATTCCAGATACAACGTCCTACAAACATAAAATTGACATCAATCAATCAACTGAGAAAATGTTATCAAAACAATATAGCCTTTGGCTGTTATTCACTAATTGCTGTATGTTTGTTTTTGTTCATGTCGAAAGCTAATGAACTAACATGAGTTGTATAACTGTGGAACAACTGGTTATTTATTTTGAACTTTCAGCTTTGATTTGTATAACTCTACTTTATTTCTATAATATTATTTACTGGCACGAATAGACACTATAGACGGTACACTTAGTGTATACATCGAGTGTCTGTATTTGTACACGAGTGTCTCTAACTGCACGTGACACCATAATTAGTGCATCAGTCTCTGTGTGAACACGTTGTATGCAAATATCTAGTATAGTTGAAAAGTTACTGAACAGGTTTGACATTTTCAATACACTGCACCGCGCACTTCAAATAACCAGTACCAATACCAATTTAAATTTACATTTGCGTGTTGAATGGCGGAACTCAACGCCGCGCTTTGCCTCGACATCGAAGCGAAGAAATCAAAATAGTAAATAACTAATAATAATTCCATAAGAAGAATAATTCAATAAGAATTCCATAATGTTCGTTCGGAAAATCCGTCTCCCAATATTCGTTCAGTAAACTAGCTATGAGATACCGTAGTGGAAGCTCCACCATTAATTACTACTTAGGTCCTCATTATGGACGGTTTCCAATTTAGCGATGCAATTCGTGTAATATCAAATATCTGGCTAATGGTAGTTTTGACCAGATTTGAACCAAAATATAAACAGATATTATACAGTTACAGCTTCTTCTTATTATTTTTTTTACTTCACATTTTATCCTTATAGGGAATAAAATATGTAAAGGCAGAAAGAATCTAGTGTTAAGAATTCCACTTCCACTTCCACTTGAATTTAAGACAATGAGAGATGAGTCGTAGATTCATTCCCCATACATTACCTGTTAAACTTTCAACTGTCACACTATCACCGCGGCTGGTGACAGACTGGCAGACAGACAGACAGACGGAGGGACAGTGGAGTCTAAATAATAATAAAACTGGATTAGGATCCTACCCAAAAGGTAAAACGGGACTCTATTAGGATAGACTCCCGTTTTACTCTACGGGAATTTCGACTCCTAGCATAGCCTAGCCTAGTAGGTAATATACCTAAACGGTCAATTGATCATTTATTATATCAGGTAATATTACTTCAGCCATTTGGCTAGCCTTATTAAACCTTACAAGCAATTAGTTATAGACTGGACCTGAATAGAAATTATTTAAAAACATATTTAAATAACGGAACGAAAAAATCATGTTTTTGATGAGGATCTTAATTTTTCATTATCTATTTCTTTTGTCTTGTTATTAAATCAAACAAAAGCAAAATTTAAGCCTCCAAGCGGGAATCGAACTCACAACCTTTTTACGTTTTTTATAATCATTCACGACGGCCCTTAATAGAATAAAGTATAATAACAAATAAGTATATTCATACACTATTCGCGATCTTGGAGTAAATCGACGAAAGTTTTTATTGGTTTGTCTTGGCTTGGTGAACCCTGACATGGTGAATTTATTACACATTCAAATATGGCTGTTACTGAGAAACTTCGTACCTAATTTTTATGCTTGAAGTTTCTATTTGTCATTCAGTATACGACTGTTACTTTACTAGCATACTCTTTGATATATAATATTCAAGTGTCGTTATAGGAGCTTATGTTGATATAAAAAAGTTTTTATTGATAGAGATATATCTAGTAGGAGGAAATGTCTATAGATTCTTATAGAACCTGGGCAAGTAGTGATAGATAGTATATAACGGCGCTACGATTTTCTTATTTTCACATATTTCTTATGTTATTATTTGGGGTATATACATGTACATATGTTCCACCCAAGATCTTTTAATCTGTCATAGTCATCAAAAGTATGACAGAAAAAAGATAAACCAAATACAATTCGTAATCTTATAAAAATGTCATGACCAGAATCCTATTGTGAATCCTCCTTTAAATACGTTTTGCCTCTTACCGAATCAGCATTGCAAAGGTACCCTACATATATAAGCATTTCCAGATATTTCATAGTTTCAACGTCGATTGAACCTTAATCTTATAATGCTTCAATGGCCTAAATGAGGTGATTTTTTTAGTTCACGGTTTATCCCGTAATCCATTCCTAATCTAAAGTGTTTGAATTAAGATGACACTGAAATACAAAGCTTCAATTTAAAAGTTTCACTCCTAACTTTGAAATAATTTCTTCTTATATCATATTATATTATTCACTACACGTCATCTCGGAGAGTGGAGAAAACTGGCAACAAAGTGATACATCCCTAGCTTTCTTTCACTTGTTCTATAATTTCAGTCAATATATATACGTCACTGGTAACAAATAAATTACCAGTATAAAAGGCTCTCTATCTTTTTACCAATAATACTGTCGATTCCATTTAAATTTTTATTTGGGATTCCCAAAAGGGTTTTCAAAACTCGTCCCTTGATAATTTGTTAGGGAAAAGGCCGCGCTTTAAATTATTATTAATGTTTTCGGATTTATTTATTCCGCTTGCCTTCTCTCTGCCATTTTGCGGTGTACGTACGGACAGCTTTCGTTTGAGTTTTATATAAATAGTTGTAGCATTTAATTTTACTTAATTTTACATATAATTTTAATAATATGAGACCATAGTGGCACAGTGGAAGAACGTCTGGCTATAAACTTAATGGTTGTGGGGTAAACTGCATGGTTGTGGATTCGATGTTCACTCGGGTGAATGATTTATATTTAAACTAGTGACCCAAATGTGGCTTCGCCCTTCAACATGTTAAGACGAGCGAAGCCGCGTTGTTATATCTGTATAACATGTTTACACAAATTTTAGCCTATATGTTATTCTGATATATAATCTATATTATTGCACAGTTTTCTCTAAACCCGATCGGTAATTTTTAGATAATTTTTAGATAGAAGATACTACCTATTTTTTAAGATATTGGGCGTACTTGGCGGAACTCAACGACGTGATTTGCTCTATTGAATAAAGTAGGGCAATGCAATACATTACCTAGAATGGAGATCACACAACGACTCTACCTACGAACTATCCGAGCTTCAATTATTTATATAACGAAACTTAAAGACTAAAAATAACTAATTATTTCTTAAATAAAATAACTAATTTCAATACAAAGCCATTTTATATCTGTCTTTGACAAAAGAAACTGAAATTTTCAATGCAAATCGCACGAACCTGAGACAAGATTGAAGTTGAATGAATATTTCAAGGTTCTTCACTGAATATTCTTAAGACATTTTAAATAGAACCTATTAAAGGTGACAGGTTCCCACTGCCTACCTTGATAGAAGCAGGATACAGCGTAAAAAAACTTAATGTTTTTTTTTAATAATAATATTACTTTTCTAGTAAATAAAAAAAAATTGTTTCAAAATTGATTAATTAAAGAAAAAAAATGGCAAAAACCCTTGACATACCCAGGTCTATTACACATAATACCGATTTTACTCAAAAAGAAATCCTGTTGTTTATAAAAGGATAAATCTGTTAAACGGGATAGCAGGACGCAGTCAATCTTGTCAGCATATCCGGGGAAGCGGAGAGGATAATTTTATTTATTTACCCAGTACAGTACTCGAAAGAAAGAAAGAAATTAACGCAATGAGTAAGGGTTTTTGTAGTATTTATGAGAAGCGGTTAGGGCAAAGCGCGGCGTTGAGGTCCGCTACTCAATACGAGGCCTGTCCTTGTGCGCAACCTTGTGACTGTAAAGGCACATGTGAATATGACTGTACTAGGCTCCCAGGTTCCCTCTGCCTACCCGACTATATGCAGAAAAGAAAAATGTAAATAAAAAAGTGCAATGATACTACATATACTCTTTCTCTCTCTCACTCTCTCTCTCTTAAAATGCTTGTAACGCTGGCTCGGTTGTTCCCAACATTGTAATATAAATATTTAACAAGACACGAACATGTCTGTCTCAGCAATCAACATAAAGCCCTAACCGCTACACTTACAAAAGCTATAGGGTAAAAAATAGGATAGAATTTTATATATTAATTATTTATAAATCTCAGTATTCGCAAAATATATAAGAACATCTTCATTCTCATCTCTACATCCTGTTAATATTATAAATGTAATTTAATATAATTTCCTCGATTGGGAATAGAACCCACAACCTGTGGCGCTTACAGTCGCTCGCCGGCGCCACGCCTGGCCTATATAATATTATACAATATATAATGTATACTAAATATCTACTCTACATATAATCTAGATAAGTAATTAGTCTGTGGAAGGCCCAGTGTTAGTAAAGCTCGTGAAAATACTTTAGTAATTAAGTTACGTGCGACGTGCGTGCCTCTATACCGCCTGTCGTAGGGTTTTGTAAGAAATAAATAAATATTTTTGCTTGACACGAGAAGAAAGATGGTGAGACAGCGTGTGATGATAATATTGCGAAAAATAAAAAAATAACTTTAAAAAAACGTTCTTTTGGAGGCGCAAAATGAAAATATCTTTAATAATATTATAAGGCTAAAAAGTTTGATTGGTTAAAGCAATTAGACGTAAAAATACAATAGCATTACAAAAAATATAGTACAAATAAATATGTACTAAAAATATATTTTTTTTTTTTATGATATAACTATACATTGTACTATATAATTGTACTTNTTAGAATTCACCCCTAAATAAGCAAGCGAAGCTGCGCGCGTCCGCTAGTTATTTATAAATCTCAGTATTCGCAAAATATATAAGAACATATTCATTCTCATCTCTAAATCCTGTTAATATTATAAATGTAATTTAATATAATTTCCGATTCGATTGGAAATAGAACCCACAACCTGTAGAGCTTACAGTTGCTCGCCGGCGCCATGCCTGGCCTCTATAATATTATACAATATATAATGTATACTAAATATCTACTCTACATATAATCTAGATAAGTAATTAGTCTGTGGAAGGCCCAGTGTTTGTAAAGCTCGTGAAAATACTTTAGTAATTAAGTTACGTGCAATGTGCGTGCCTCTTTACCGCCTGTCGTAGGAAAAGTCGACGAGAGTCGTAGTTTTCTAAGAAATAAACAAATATTTTAATTTAATACGAGAAGAAAGATGGTGAGACCACAGCGTGTGATGATAATATTGTGAAAAGTAAAAATTTTATCTTTAAAAAGGCGTTCTTTTGGAGGCGCAAAATGAAAATATCTTTAATAATATTATAAGGCTAAAAATTTTGATTGGTTAAAGCAATTTGACAAAAAATATAGTACAAATAAATATGTACTAAAAATATATATAATTTTTTATTATATAACTATACATTGTACTTATGACACAGCACAGTCTCAAATGGCACGCTCCAGTCATGGCAGCGTGACAAGCTTGACTTTTCCATATTAATTTATAGTTGTGTCCGCTTTATAAAATTAGTATCGAAGTATAAATTGAAACTTTTTGATTGAAAAAAAAAATAGGAATATTAATATAAAATAAATAATAACTACTTATTTTTTAATTTTTCTTCAAACAAGAATGAAACAAAAAATCTGTCCTAATTAAATATCTGCATTGCGGTGAAATAATATGTATTAAATGTGAAAATACCTAACATTGCTTAACGGCCACTTATGTATGGTGTATACGAATGTTTTAGAAATTTCACTTTTTAACAGTATCACGGTAAGATTTCAAAGTCAAGATTTACCAAGTTCAAGGTTTTTATTATTAGTATTATTTAACTTTTATAGCTTCACGCTGTATTCCACATATAACAAGGTTCCCAACTAAAGTACGGTCAAAGATTCCTCTGTTTCATACAAAATATTTATAGGATGACTCGCATACTCAGATGCACCACTGTATCCTTTTCTTAACTTCCTTGCTTCAATGTTTACTCAATTTTTGAGACATTGCGAGAGAAGTGGGGGAACACAAACCCTCGCCTTGTCTTGTTACCAGAACAAAGAAATGAAAATTTCTCATTTCCCCGATTGAAAAACATACTCACAATTATCACGTTTACGATACGGTATCGAAAAATGTCTCAAAACATAGAAAAAGTAATTTAGATTTTCTTATGAATATAAAATGTGAATACTTTTCTTATCGTGATCGCATCTCCTGTATACGTGCCCAGTATGGAAAACATCGTATTTTGTAGTGCAAAGTCTAAAATCTGTTTATTTAGGTCCATTCCATAAACCTAAGTGAATCTGAAGCAAGGTTAAACGATGCAAATTACTGATCTCTGATACACAAAAGTGTTATACATATATACCTTTGGGTTCTGAATTCAATTTCTAGAAAGGAAACATTTTTCATAACCTATCAGTGTTTTGTATATAGATTTTTGATTTGATGCTATTGACTCAATACGCAATGCCTCTAGAATACAGCAGAAACTGGGGAACGGAGTGTCTTAAAAGTAGGTTCCTTCTGCGTACCCTGTGTGCGGGATACAGCGTGAAGCTGAATGCACAGTGCACGTACACTGTAGTGCACGTGCGCCCATAGCATGACAATGGTCGCAAATTTATCACCGGCCTTGAGGTGAAGTGTTATGTATACTTGACACTTGAAACCTCTAGGGAACTCCTCCTCTGCGGATCACGAGGCCATTGTGAGTGAGTAAACAATAGTTGTAAAAATGAAACAATGGGAAACGCTGTTTTCAGATACTTTTAGGTTCTTTTTAAAGAAAGCTTTTAAGCATCGAATATGTAGTACAATGAATAAAAAAAATAGTTTTCTTTATAAAATCTAGTGACCTGCGGCTTACATCTACTTGGAAGAATGGAAGCAGCTGAGTAGTATTTAAGTTCAGTTTTTATTTTTTTTATTACATTTTTATTAGAAATATCCAACAGTAACACTCACGTCCAAAGTGTATTCAAAGTTAAAAGTCATTTTGCTGATTAGCGTTCACGTTTCGCAAATGCGAAAGGAATTGGACCCGCGCCTGCGTTCCCAATTTATTGGGAGGTCACGTACATACTTAAATTACTTCCGCTTCGCCTTTGATGGATAGGTTTTTTAAATGGTACTTAAAATGCTATACTTAACGCTTCTGTACAGTCTATGAATAATTGATATTATCGTCATTGGATTTTGCTAAGCGAGATGAAATGAAATATCCAATATTCTTACTTCTTTGCTCTGGTGTCGAGGGAAAACGTGGCGTTGAGTTCTACCACTACACACATTGCCTTTAAAGTTTGGTGGAAAATGGGGTGAATGGGGCGAAGTATCTTAACACTAGGTTCTCTCTACCTACCCATTAAGGTACTTTCATTCCCGAAATTCCGCCGAATTCATGCCACGGATTGCCTTGTTACAGGTATAGTGAAAATATTAAATATTTCATTTCCTCGGATGGTAATCGAATCCACAACTTGCCACATTTACAGTCACACGTTTGTGCCCCTGCGTCGCGACTAACCTCAAAATGAACAAGAAGAAAATAAGATTTAACAGTGTTTTTAAATGACAAACTCTAGACTGAAAGCTTTCAACCTAATCCTTCAATAAATTATTTAGCGTTCGTTTTTCCTAACAAAACAAGGTGTCATTTAAATTTAGTCATTATAAAGGTCAGTTTTCACAAAAAAAATCTCTACCGTGAAGCTTAATATGTCAGCTCAAATGTATGAATCTGACGTAAAGTTTTTTATAAAAAAAGGTAGACTCGTGACAAGGCTTTTAACAAATTACTTAACTTTTTTAGTTACTAATTTAAAAATGATTTCTATCAATAAAAAGTTATTGCTAAGCTACATTTATGAGAAGAATTCCTCGGGGAATGAATTATTATTAATTAATATTTGCATTTCTTCGCTCGCTGGGGCGGGATACAGCACGAGAAAAAAAATCATTGCTCCGTCTTCATATCAATAATCCTCATATTATATTTCTTGTATTACATATTTACAAATCTTATCAATTTCATTTAAATATAAACACTCTAAACATAAACCCAATATAATGATCCGTACAGTATTCACTGGCCATCTCTGAACAGAAGATCCTAGTGAGATGTCCCAGGTTCAAACTATTCATGTCATTTTTTTGGCACTAAGATTGCCTGATAACGCGACAAATATGGGTTCGATTCCCATTCAAGGGCAAAAGACGTTTTAATTTCCTTGCATTAGTACCAAGACAAAGCCAGACGTTCAGTTCCGCGAATCAATGTTTCATTAGGGCGGAAAATTGAGAATGTAGCATAAAATCAATTTTATTTTTATGTTTGACAATGTGGATTAAATAATTGAAGTGGAAATCGAACCAAAAGCCATGGCGCATATATTTGCTAAATAAAGAAGCTAAATTCCAAATCGCAGCATGACTGTAACTTAGTTAACAGAAAGCATAAAAGGTTCCCGAGATACATTTTCCTGCCTTTCATCAAATAATAACGTAATTAGATTTCACAGCTCATAGCCGAGGAATGAGCTCTCGAATAGAATTATTTCAGCTCCAGCATGAGAAAAACAAGCCTGGCTAGAAATTATAATGAAACTTTTTTTAGCATATTATATAATAAACGTTTACAAGTAGTAAATTTTTCGCTCTAAATAAACATATTAAGACCATTTTCCATAATCCTTTACCTGAAAGCAATATAGGCGTCAATAGGGCTTACAGTATTTTTTCTATAGCCAAATCTTTTTCACGCGGATATTGCAATTTTCTCATAATATCGTATTCTATTTATTTCTTAATGTAATCTTGTTATATGATAAAAATGTTTTTTTGCGAACGAAAATATGTATATTGGCCGGTTGCGGCGCGAATAAACGCTATAGGTTGTTGCTTCGATTCCCTCTTAAGGAAATGAAATATTGAATATTTTCATTTCCTCGCTCTGGGTACGAGGCAAATCGCGGCGTTGAGTTCCGCCACTAAACAAGCACAGCCTCCAGGATTCGGTGAAAAGTTGGGAACGGAAGTGTCTTAATGGGAATGGAGAGTCTCAAAACTAGACTTCCAGATTCCCGCTGCCTTGATTGCTTCCTCCTTTCGACACACATCTCTAACATACAGTGTAAAACTAATAACGACTATAAAGTTTTACCATTTGCACCGAATTTCTACCCTTCCACGTGCCACCTAAAAATAAACACTTTTATTATAAGCTAAAACAATAAAAATACTGAGTATATAATATAAAATTTTAAGGAGAAAAAAGTTTATTACACGAACAATCCGGTTCATAGTAATTCTAGACTACATTGTATTTGGAAACAATAGTGTTACTTAGTTATTGTGAAGATTACGCCTGTACAAGCTTCCGTTACTGAGAAAATATGTTTAAATTATTTAAGAATGGACTTTTGTTTTAGCCTCACACTGTATACAGCAGAGTAGGCAGAGGGAACCTAATGTTAAAACACTCCGTTCCCTTCTTTCCGTAATATGTTTGAGACTTTACTCGTAACTGGCAAAATTTAATGTCGCGTTTTGTCTTGTTACGTCCTCGAGCGAAGAAATGGAAATAATTCTTTCCCCCAAGTAGAAATCGAACCTACAAAAGTTGGATGCAGTGCCGTTGCGCCAGGTTGCGGCCTTACCGCTCGCTAGTTTCAGAACTATTTAAAGTGAAAACTAATTAATAAACCTAAATTATAACAGTAAATTTATTGAATGAATATGTATATTAAATAATTATAATATTACCGTGCCTATGGTTTAGGTAATTATGCGAAAATACACAATAATATTATAAATTTCTTTCCATTTGTCCATACACAATTTACATATGTGTAAATTAATGGAAAATACAATAGTAACTTTGAAATAAGCTGTAATTGCTAATCCTATAATTGCTTTTTAATGATGCTATATACAACTATAACTTTAATTATTATATATTTAAAGGGTTTCACGCTGGGGCAGAAAAACCTAGTGTCTAAACACTCTATTTTTTGTTTAAAGTAATTGGGACTATTGATATAGTGAACTCAACATTGCATTTTGTTTTTCTAGAATATAGAAATTAAAATAAAACATTCCCCATTGAATCGAACCTGCAATCAGCATGCTTACAGACAGACGCTCTACCACGATGGTCTGTTTTTATTTAAATCTAAAATAACACTATAGAATTTGATGGTTTTTTTATATTTATTCTTAAAAACCCCAAATTCCAGGTAAAAATAGTGATGCTGCTAAATAAAAGCAACATGACCAACAAAATACTGACCGCAATATCTCATTACTGCAATGGACGCACGCCAATAGAAAAGCGTGACGGCGAAGACACTTCCAGCGTGGTCTTGTCACGTCATTTACATAAAGGAGTAATAGAAAACAAATGCTAAGCGAAATTTCTTGTACTTTTAAACTTGCAAATTTGAAATCTTGAAGATTGAAAAATAAAGAAACTGTATCATAATTTTTCTTTTATATCATGGTAGAGAGAATGTGGTCCTCGTATCGCCCAATTTTCGCCACTTTTAAGAGTTCGTTTTTAGAGGAGGAACTCAACGCCGCGATTTGCCTGATAAGGAGAGGGAACACAGTGCCAAAACACTTTGCACACTGGCTGTTAAGTGGTGAAACTATTTGTCGCGCCTAACTTAGCAGAGAGTAATGCGTAATAACAGGTTGTTTGAGTACCATATCAGTTGGGAATTTAAGAGTTTGATTTTTAAGCTATTGTTGTTTTTTTTTTGCAAGAGAGAATTAAGGTATATATTTATATTGGGAATCAAACCCGCAACCATCGTCAAGTAACCTAAAAAGTAACAAGACGAATCTCTATTTTCAAATATAGTTGGAAATCCGCAATCAACAATCCCCTCTAGCTTAAACAATATTCCACGTACCAGCAATTGAAGGTTAAATTACAAAGAAAGTTCTTTAGTTTCATGAAAAATCGTAAATTATTTTGACTTTGTGAAATATACTTTATTTTTTAGGTATAAAGTTTGAATTTGTTTGAAAAACAATGGACATTAACGATCTTGAAGACCGCTGTTTAGTGTAATTACTGATTACTGTTTTAAATATTTTAGTATATCTCTACGGTTCTACTTAAAACATGTATGTACTTTAGAGCGACGAGGCCGCCGAGCGCAACGACAATCTGTCTATACACGGCAGTTGTGAGTTCGATTCACACTCGAGGTACTGAACTACTCTTATTTCTTCGTTCTGACAACAAGAAATAGCAACGCACGCGGCGTTGAGTACCGTACCTACAGACTGTACAGACTTCGCCAGGTAAATGGCGGTAAAAATGATGAATACCTAACACTACGTACCCTCTGACTACCGTGCTATATACGGGCTGTAGCGTGCCACTAAAAAAAGGTAGTTTAAATAGAAATAAAGTAATGATAGTCTACTTACTAGGTTTTAAAGGAATGTCTAGAGTTTAAATAAAGTTTAAAAATTGTTTACCATAACGTTGGGTGTTGTCATTTATAAGCAATGTCTCAAATTACCCTCCTTTTAGTACATTGCCGCAGTCGGATAAAAACGTATAAATTCATCTAATCATTTTGTTTGTAAAAATAAACTAATTTTACTTTCATTTCGACTTTTTAAAATATTAGAAGGTAAGAGGAAAGGAATTTGTCGTATTTTACTCTAATTTCCTGTCACGTAGCCCATGCTAAGTGGCGCTACCAACGTCGAATTTTTTCTGAATAAAAACCATCGATATTTTAAATAGGTAAGTCGTAAGGTAGGGGCACACGCGTGTGAACGGGACAGAGTCGAAAAGGGGTTGTGAGTTCAATTTCCACTCGAAGAAATTAAATATTTAATATTTTCCTGCATTATGCGACGAAAACTAAACATAAGCTCATCATTTCTGGTTTTACTTTATATTTGGTTATTATTTCCTTCTGTGGACCATATCCTAAATATTTGATAATAATTTCAGCTTCAGAGAAAGAACGATGATGATTTTGTAGATGGTCAGAAAGACAAATATACGAGTACATAACAATGATCCTACAAGAGTTCCTTTTTTCTTTGTACGGAACCGTAAAAGAATACACAGCCACAAGGCATAATTAAACACGTAAAACAAGAACGGTTCTCTCAAGTAAATACAAAACAAAAGCAGTTGACCGTTCTGTCATCTAACATGGAATTTCGTAGAATTCTGCCCTGCATCAGAATGAGATATAACTTGGGCGATGACCTACTTTCTCACCCCTAGAAGGGATCATCCCTTGGTATTTTTTATATATGTATATACTAGCTAGCCGTACGCGGTTTCACCTGCTTAAATTTATTCTTATATTAGAGTTACACTTAAAAATCTTACATCGAATTTCAATACACGAACTATACAAAATAAAACAAAAATCAATATTTACATACAAAATAATTGCATAACGACCTTGCAGTTATCAAACGATGCCATCACGGTAGGTGCAGACTTGCAAAGCCTTATAGATTTTGATCGGGGCCTAGTTTCTATCACGAAACGTATTTCAAAGTACTAACTAAATAAAAGTGTTTTATGCATTGATATTACCCTACTATTATAATATTAAAGCTATTATGTCGCAGAGGAGCTGTGTATGTCAATATGAGGGTTATGGGTTCGATCCACACTCGGGAAAAATTAAATATTTTCATATCCCCGCTCTGGTAACTCTTGTTATCAGGGTGGGGATGATTTTCACCACTCAATATGCAATGTCTCGAAAATCGGGAAAAACGCGGAACGGATAAGATTAAGATTAGGTTCCCTCTATCTAACTTACTATCTGCGATATACAGTATGTAGCTATATCATTTTATTGGGTATATAAATATTTAATTATTATTATTTTAGATGCATTTTACGCCCAAACAAAGACAATAAGAGCTGACTCAACTAAATTTAACGTGCAAAAAATTAATTAATTATAGTATATTTTACTCAAATAAAAACATTCTTCAACTCGAACTCGAACCAACTACTATTTAATGCAGTTCTATATACATGTCATGGTATTAAAAGTTTTTCAATTGTAGCTTTCGTAAAAGTAAAGTTGATTTATATCGGAGCTGCAGAAACACGGAAGGAGTTTAAATGCTAATGTTCTATGACCTACCAATGTGAAGGTTACTATACTGGCAGTTCAAATATTCAGTAAGGGAAAGTTAATTGTAGTGTAGTAGAAATTCTTTTCTTTTTCACGTTTAAATAGATTTTTCTATAAGATTTTGTAGCAGAATCGATTTAATTTTTTACTTGAAACGTAAAACAAAGAGGGCAGAACGTAACGTGAAAGGGAAAAGCGTGACGTAGAATTCCACCACCCATTACTCAAAATCTCGAAAATAAGGTGGATNTTTACTTTATATTTGGTTATTATTTCCTTCTGTGGACCATATCCTAAATATTTGATAATAATTTCAGCTTCAGAGAAAGAACGATGATGATTTTGTAGATGGTCAGAAAGACAAATATACGAGTACATAACAATGATCCTACAAGAGTTCCTTTTTTCTTTGTACGGAACCGTAAAAGAATACACAGCCACAAGGCATAATTAAACACGTAAAACAAGAACGGTTCTCTCAAGTAAATACAAAACAAAAGCAGTTGACCGTTCTGTCATCTAACATGGAATTTCGTAGAATTCTGCCCTGCATCAGAATGAGATATAACTTGGGCGATGACCTACTTTCTCACCCCTAGAAGGGATCATCCCTTGGTATTTTTTATATATGTATATACTAGATACCCGTACGCGGTTTATTTTATTAATTTATTCTTATATTAGAGTTTTAAAATTGTTCTACAATTAAAAAACTTGCATCGAATTTCAATACACGAAGTGTACAAAATAAGACAAAAAAATCAATATTTACATACAAAATAATTGCATAACGACCTTGCAGTTATCAAACGATGCCATCACGTTAGGTGCAGACTTACAAAGCCTTATAGATTTTGATCGGGGCCTAGTTTCTATCACGAAACGTATTTCAAAGTACTAAATAAAAGTGTTTTATGCATTGATATTACCCTATTATTATAATATTAAAGCTATTGTGTCGCAGAGGAGCTGTGTATGTCAATATGAGGGTTATGGGTTCGATCCACACTCGGGAAAAATTAAATATTTTCATATCCTCGCTCTGGTAACTCTTTTTATCAGGGCGGGGATGATTTTCACCACTCAATATACAATGTCTCGAAAATCGGGAAAAACGCGGAACGGATAAGATTAAAATTAGGTTCCTTCTGTCTAACTTACTATCTGCGATATACAGCATGAAGCTATATCATTTTTATTGGGTATATAAATATTTAATTATTATTATTTTAGACTAGTGGACCCGAATGCGGCTACGCCCGCTTGAACTATACGAATATTTATCCATTCCTATATTATAAATTGGAAAGTAACTCTGTCTGTCTGTCTATCTTTCGAATTATCTTATCTTACTTTCGAATTATTAATATAGGTAAGGATTATCGTATTTTTACTACCTGTGCATTTTACGCCCAAACAAGGACAATAAGTGCTGACTCAACTAAATTTAACGTGCAAAAAATAAATTAATTATAGTATATTTTACTCAAATAAAAACATTCTTCAACTCGAACTCGAATCCACAACTATTTAATGCAGTTCTATATACATGTCAAGGTATTAAAAGTTTTTCAATTGTAGCTTTCGTAAAAGTAAAGTTGATTTATATCGGAGCTGCAGAAACACGGAAGGAGTTTAAATGCTAATGTTCTATGACCTACCAATGTGAAGGTTACTATACTGGCAGTTCAAATATTCAGTAAGGGAAAGTTAATTGTAGTGTAGTAGAAATTCTTTTCTTTTTCACGTTTAAATAGATTTTTCTATAAGATTTTGTAGCAGGATCGATTTAACTTCGAAAAATGTGCAAAATTATATACTATTTTCTACTTGAAACGTAAAACAGAGAGGGCAGAACGTAACGTGAAAGGGAAAAGCGTGACGTAGAATTCCACTACCCAATAATCAAAATCTCGAAAATAAGGTGGATTATAGTAAATAAAGGTAAAGTAATTTGAACTTAAACCATTTGCGACCCATACCTATACATTTTTTCAGTATTACTCTTTTTCCCAAATTGCTATTGCTGGGAAATAGAGAAAATGGTAATTATAACCTATTGTGTATTGAGTGGCGAATGTGTAATTTCCACTTTTTTTAACTTAAGCTAATAAGCTTAATTCGATCCCCCGAGTGGAGTTTGAATACAAAACCATTGCTAACAATCAAATACTGTATCACTGCGCCAGTAGTGCTTCCCTTGATATAAATAACAATATTTGGAAAGAATTCTACAAGAAAACAACGTATTCAATTAATAGAATAAATATTTTAATATCACAGTGGCTGGACTTGAAAGCGTTTCTGATCTTATATTTGTAGGAAGATATTGAATTAGTATGCAAAGTGGGTTTTCAGATTGGTTTTTATAAATCTTTGTGCTATTATGAAAGAAAATAAATGAACAGAAATATTAGTTAGGTTGTGGTCATTTTCTACAGACTAGTTCTTGTTTGATTCTTGATTAAATCTAATGCTGTATTTAGGTTATTTGGTTTCACAAAAAAAAGCCACGTCGTTCAATTCCATTTCATGGGAGTGAATTAGTTAATTTCCTCGCTCTGGTAATAAAACATAGCACGGGGCTTAGTTGTGCCACTTAACAAACAGTGTCTCGAAAATTGAGTGGGTGAAAGTGGGGAACGGAGTGTCATAACACTAGGTATCCTCCCCTCCTGCCTACGCTGATATACCCTGCAGGATAAAAATAAAAAGAAAGTAATATTATTAGTAAAATATAAGAATTAATAATATAGGTAGAACTTATATAAAAACTTAATTAAATTGTTATACTTATAATAACTGAATTATTTCTTGAAAATAAGTATACATTATACATTTTATGAAGAAGTATATTTTTTTTTTATATATATTTCACAACGGATTAGCTCCTACACCCTAGAGCCAATTAGGCAAGTCTAACTACATATAGCACATTAATATAAAAGGCTTTTAAAACCATTTACTTTCATATCTCTCGAGGCACATAACTTTAGTCTCTAAACTATAATACTGTCCTCACGTAAAACAATTTGCGCGGCTGTAGTTTACGGTCCTTTAGACCCTTTTAGGTTTTATTGTAGTGCTGGAACTGCGCAGAACTAGAACTAGTTTGAAATTCCATTATTATTCACTTATAACTAGTTAGTTGAGTTTATTTCTTTATACTTATAAAATTAAATAAATAAATATATTTACGCTACATCTAGCAGGAACAGTGAACCTGGGAACCTCCACGCAACCTAAAAGTCCAATAAGTGTTGAATGGGACGGTTGCCCCATGACTGATGATTAAAAAATATTATTTGTGATTCTGACTGGCTGAATGTGATCAAGCACAGTGATGGTTGCTGATTCCAAATACACGTAAGGAATGTACCAAAAAATAAAGGGTTATTTTTAAATTAACACATATTTGTACCGCCGACCGTCGCGTGGTGGCGCAGCGAAGACTATCTCACTGATTTAAGGAAAAACGCGTCTAGCTACAGATAATATAGGAAATATCTTTTTAACTTCAAAAATATAAGAAATAATAGACACCAGATATATCGTACTTCACAACATTCATTGCAACAAATTGGAAGTTGTATAAAAGTTTCTCCAGGATTAAGTAGTATCGTTAAAACTGCTCCTTTAAAGAATTGTTTTATCTTCTTAGAGTTTCAAATTAAAAAGAATATAGTTTATAGCAGAATCGGGCAATTTTTAATTGCAATTGAATATTAATATTTTTTTTTGTGCGGAAATCACAATTAAATAATTAATTGTTAATAATATTTAATTGTCAATTACAACTCTGTTATATAAGGTAAGCTTGTATTTAGTATTTTTACATTTTGTCTATTTTATAGAAATAATTTATTTATAAAAAAATTATAATGGACTCTAATAAATCATTATCATTATTCACAGTCACACGCTTACACCCCTGCGCCAAGAAAGCCACGAATAATAAACTAAGTATAATATTAATATTCATATTAAAAATTTCCTGTAAATATTAAGCATACATCTCAATACTTCTTCCTCTAGTTCCAGATGTATGTAAATTTACAAACATACATACAACATAGTCGTACAACTGAAACGTGTAAAAGCTTTTACGACGAATATATGTAAATAAGTTCAATTTGAGTATATTGCTATAGTAATAATATGAAATTTGTTCCTTTTTCGTAGATGATTGTCGTTAACCCTTGAGTTACAATATTGGGTTGCCAAGTAATAATATCTCATTTTTTGTACTCATACAGCCTTACATATACTAGGATAAATATTATTTCACTTATTTTTCTTTTTGGATATTCTGTGTATGTGTAGCACAGTGAGGTCAGTCACTATTTGTAATAGGATATTGAAACTGGATTTTCTCTGTCACCCATTAACCCTTTATCCAAATTAGCCTCACCCCTGATTCGAACAAACAACCTTCATCTTTTTTAAGGGTTTTCAAAACTTGAAAGAATGAATTACCATTACTACAATTAACTATATCTAAGCTTTGAATTCCAAATACCTAGTATACAAAGAGAGATACAAGGGTCATCGTAAAATATCTTTGATTTTGAAGTAATCTTGAAGGGCGCTCGGCCGATAGATAGATCGACGTTAATTGACTTCGTATTATAAAAGCCTCTTGAATACCTTTCAAGAAGATATTTACTATATTAAGATGTAAAGAAAGAAATGAAATATATTTTCTTTTTTTTCCAATTTGAATCTAGGTACGTATTTCCTTTTAGCTTCACGCTGTTTTCCGCAAATTGCAATTCTCCGTCCTCTGCTTTCGGCAATATTTACGATTTTCGGCGAGATGTCTAACGGTGAGTGGCTGAACTCGCTCAGATTTGCTTTATAACCAGAACGAGAAAATAAAAATAGTTTATTTCTCCAAGTGGAAACCTAACTTCACATCAGCGTGCAAATCGATGTATGAGATACCATCGTCAAACTTCCGGCACGACTTTTGATACATCATTCTCACATCCGGTGAGATACTTGGGATTCTTTTATTGAAAATGGACAAATGTGTTGGGTGTATGATGTCTACATATTCTATATATATATAGTTAAAGAGAAAAAAACAGTTTTTCCACTTAACACGTAATGCCTCCAGAATTCGGTGGAATGTGGTGAACAGAGTATCTTAACACTAGGCTCCCTCTGCCTACTCTGCTGCGTGCGGGATACAGCGTGAAGCTGATTTTTTCCTTACCAAATAAATATTTAGATTTAAAAAATATTGATATTTAAAATAAAGATTGAAATAAGGATGTCGAAGTCTGGTATAGTATCGTTCTTTAAATATGGCGTTCCGAGCGTGCCAAGATGTCAAAATCCATGAGAGTGACCCAGTATAACAGTAAACACACTGACAACTTATTTTTGTAGCTCGTTAAAAACGTGTGGCTTAAAAGACTAAAGCGCTTGAACCGTACATAACAAAAAATAAGTAATGCGGAACTTAACGCTACGCTGAATTCCGTAATTTATTAATCAGTAATTTCTTAATTTCTTTTAAATTCAGAACGGAGGAGGCTCATACTAAACTCCCTCTGCCTAACATCCTATATATATATTGGAAACAGCGCGAAGTTATAAAAAAAACACTAGCTATATAATACAAATTATTTATTACTCCTTTAATCTGATAAGCATATCCTATCATTATAATGTATGGCCAATTTGTGTCTCACTAAGAAACAAAGGGATGTTCACGAACAAAAGTGTTTGTAATATTTTTTTTTATTATGGATTGAAAATTAAATATATTGTATTTTTGTTTTATTGTTGCGTAATGCAAATATTTAAATACATTTTTTTTTATTAAAAACCAAAATAAGATCAGAAAAGTTAATGTTTAGCGACTCTTACATAAGTATTTTACTTTTTTAATTTTACAAAAATAATAAAGTAGACGCCATCGTTGCACATTTATTTTTTGTTGTAGACTTAATAATACTACATGAAGTATTTAGGTTCAATTTAATTTTGAAGCTGCAACTTTAGACCTGGATAGTCATCATTTTTACGAAAAAGCGAATACTGATAATAAGTAAATTCATATCCCGACTCGCACTTGGCTATTCCAAGGTGCCCACTATCTTTTTAAGGACTGGATCCGTATTTGCACTAGTCTACTTACTGCTTACTTATAAAAAATAACCGAAAAGTAAAATACGGAAAGATGATTCATACATGGTGAAGCTGCGCCATGAAGTCCGCAAAATTTATAATTTTATTTAATAAGATAAATAATATGAAATTTTAAACAAAATTATAATATCAAGATAATATATTCCAAATAATAATATTAAGATACATTCAAAAATATTCTATGTAAGTGTAGCAATTGGTGTCCATTAGGGGACTAGGTCGCGTGATTCAATTCTGGGTTGCTGTGAACTAGAGAACGTCTCGTTTAAGATATTCCTCTGATAACTGAAAAGTGTACGTTTTTTTGTACGAGTAATATTTAAAAAATGTAAAATATAAAAGTAGTGAAAAGTGTATTAAAAACAAACTCGTTTTTTGCATCTTCACGAGCTTAGGTAAGGTAAGCCTAGTTGTTTTTAGTTTTCCAAGAATTTATTTTTTTCATTTAGCTTCACACTGTATCCCGCATTTAGCAGGATAGATTTAAGAGAAAAGTCACTACGTTTTCCATGCACCGCCCAATTTTTTGTAACATTGCACGTTGACTGGCGACGTTGAGTGACGGGACTGGAAGCCGCGCTTTGTCTTGTTACTAGAGCGAAGAATTAAAAATATTAATGAATAATAATTCATTCCCCCGAGTAGGAACCAAACCCACAACCATTACGTTTACAGTCGCACGGGTGCCGTTGCGCCACGATTACAAATGAGAAGATATTATAATTTTGTTCCATTTTACACCGTTACATACGAACGACAGTATACTCAACTGCATTTACTTCTTTACATTCATACGTCGATATATTTTCAATCGGTCACGTTCGACACACTTTCTATTATACATAGCGACAACATGAAGATGGATTTCTTACTTTTTCTAATATTAAGAATTTTATTTCCCTTATTTATCTTTACATATTATTCTTTTACGTTTGATTTTAATTATTTAGGCTTATATTTTCTTATGTTGTAAAATGAAAATAACTTCATAAATATATTTTATAAATATTCGTATAGTTCAAGCGGTCGAAGTCGCTCCTCATTAACACGTCACACTGACTAAAATTGATTTATCGTAAACTATCGAAGGGGACGACGGATGGAATGACCTTACAGTAAATTGTTTTCAATAAAGTACCTATAGATGAGACATTTCTATGAAGATTTGATTTATACTAATATACATATATTTTGCTTCAAAAGATATTCTATATTTGCTATTTTAAAGTCGTATCGTCGTCGTCGTTATTATTTGTGCATTGAAAGATTTCGTATTTTTCTATATTGCATTTATTTTTTTTAATGTTTGCATTATTTTTAAGGGTAGAAATATATATTTCCATTTCTTCGCTCTGGTGCCAAGGCAAAGCGCGGCGTTAAGTTCTGCCACTCAACACAATTCTAGAATTCGGCGGGAAGAAGGGAACTTACGCAATATGCCATTGCAATCATGTAATAAGTGTACATGCACTTACGTTAATATAGCTTAATTTGTAAATAAGCCAAAGTATCATCAAAGGAAATGACTCAATATGTATCTAGTCATTTCTACCTCTATAACGTCATAGATGACGGTACTTGTAAATAGATGAGAAAAATCTTATTTTGTAAATTATATTTATTGTTTTGAAAGAACGTTGAATGCAAAATCATAGTGAAAAATAATTAATTAAATCAGCTTCACGCTGTATCCCGCGCACAGCAGGGCAAAAGGGAGGGAACCTGGGAGGATCCTGGAGGCATAGAAAATATTAAATATTTCTTTCCTCATGGGGTAATCGAACGTTATGGGTTCGATTGCCACTCGAGTATATATTTTTTTTATTTCTTCGCTCTGATAACCAAGCAAAACGCGGCGTGGAGTCTCGCAAGTCAAGATTGCGGAAAGTGCGGAACCAAAGTTTTATAATGGAAAATGAGTTTCTGAACACTATGTCCCCAGGTTCCCTCTGCCTATCCTGATATGTTCGGGAAACAGCGTGAAGCAAAAAAAAGTCTAAACTATACTACAGTCAATATAATGTATTTTATGTATAATTTTGGCAATGATTAATGTTTTTAACCCTTTCACCTACGCCTATTATAATATCTTTGTTCCATTGTTATCTTTATTCTATGTTTAGATAATCAATTAACCGACCTTGAGAATTATAAATTGCTACTATTGATTGATTTAGGTAAACTGATGGTAGCTATTTATATAAGTTGGAAAACGTCGGTTGAATATATGTAGACAGAATGGCAAAAACGATTTATCAAGCAAGAGCGCGGCGTTGAGCTCCGCCACTCAACACTTAACATTTGCTTATCCTGCAATGTTTGGCATACACTGTGAACCTAAAAAAGTGAAATTCTGTTTTTTCTCGAAGATATTTTAATTTTTTTTGCCAGGACAAGACAGGACAGAAAACTCATGTCTAAACTCAGCTCCAAGTGGAAAACGAACTCACACTTATTGCGTATGGATATTTTCTCCAATTTTATATTATAAAAGAAATATATAATAATAAAAATTCACAAGAAACAGCCGTTTGGCATCCCGCCTAGAATACTCGTAGATTGTAGATACTAATATAAATAACCATTTTTATACTTCATTTAATACATAAGTTACTCTTACAAATGTACAAACCGATTTATTATTTCTTTATCTTTTTGTAGTAGGGTTGTACTGAAGAATATTCGCATAATAGGATTGAAACTATTTAAAATAAATTTAAAACAAATAATTTCACGTTTTTTCCCGCATAACATTGTAGATAGGGGGAACCTGATGTTAAAACACTCCGCTCCCGATTTCCCAGTCAACTTTTGACATATTACGATTACATATTCTGTGGTGGAGATACCGGTAGTAGGTAGTAGGTAGGCAGGTAACGAAAAAGTTTGTAGAGAGATCGTAACCGCGGTTTACCATAGCTGTTACGGTCTTGTTTCACGATGTGTTCTGCAGTATGTGCAGAATACCCAAATCTTCACATTCTGCCCGAATTCAAATCGTTGTTGTTGTTGAATTACGGAGCTCAACGCCGCTCTTTTTCTTATCAAAGCAAAAAAAACATTTTGATAAGACAATGATAAAAATGATATCTCGAAACGAATCGAACCGACAACCATTGTCTACTATAGACGAGAAATGCATACCTATTAAATTTGTAATATTGACAAGATGAACATTTCTCTACGTGGCATTCGGAACATCCTACAATCGCGATATTCGGTATCAAAGATCCAAAATAATTGGAGTTACTTACATTGTTTGATATATACCTTTAATATAATTAATATTTGTCTTTAATCTATATAAGTAATTAAATTAGTCTAATTTATTAATAGAATATGTTAGACACCCCGTTCCATACGTATCGCCCAATTTTCGAGACATTTTCTCTTGAGTGAAGATACTTAAAGTCGCAGTTTTTCTGGTTACCAAGGAGGAGAAATGAATATATTTTATTCCTCCGAGTGGAAATTGAACCCACACTCATTCCGTTTTCCTAATTCTAATCTACATTTGCCATCAAATTAAAACTATAATAAATATTACTTTAAAATTATATAATTTATAAGTATAATATATAAGGGAAGATGGTTATAATTCTGGCACATTATTATCTATTAATACGAAAACAATTACCGTGTGCGGCTTTCCCGACTTTCGCCCAAATTTCATTTGACACACAAAGGGATAAAACAACACGCTCTCGTAACATCCCCACTTTCTGTGGAATTCTCGAGGCAACGTCTGTTAGAGGATCTCAACGTAGCACTTTACCTCGTTTCCAGAGCAGCAAAATGATAATGAATTATATTAAATGTACGAATATGATAAGAATTGAGATAAATATTTGTTACAATAGATTTATAAAATATTGGGCATTTCATAGTTTTATAAATATCTTATAAGTTTATATATATTTTTAAATTTTAATCCATACAAAGGAAAGAAAAATATTTTTAGAAATAATCTTAAAAATTTAAGTGAAGCGTGATTCGAACTCGCTGCTAGTATGTAATAATAATAAATAATAATTAAGCCCTTTTATTCACAACCACATATTTACATTTTGGTTTTGATGTTAGTCTTATATTAATGTTAGTATGAAAGATTTCATGTTCCTAATACTAGTGTTAGTACTTTTAGTTATCCAATTCTTGGATGTGAACCCCTGTGTGGGTGAAGGCCTCCTCCATCCTCTTCCATTCCTCTCTATTTTTTGCCGCAGATGTCCAATTTAATCCCGCAATGTCTATAATGTCATCAGCCCACCGTCTTTTTGGCCTGCCTACCTTTCTCCTTCCTATAGGACCTTTCCAGCTTGTAGCTTGTATGGTCCACCGTTTGTCAGAGTAGCGTGATATGTGACCTGCCCATTGCCACTTAAACTTTAGGGCTTGAGATAACGCGTCCGTTAGCTTAGTTCTACTTCTAATGACTTCATTTCTTATTTTATGTACTTTTCTTATTTTCAATATGCTTCTTTCCATAGCCCGTTGTGTCAACTGAATTTTTTGTTTAACGTTTTTCGTAAAAATCCACGTTTGGCTAGCATACAATAGGCAAGGTAGAAGACAAACGTCAAATACAGTTTTCTTTAGATTAATGGAATAATCTCCTTTCAAAATTTCTTTGAGTGACCAAAACTTCTTCCAAGTTATATTTATTCTCCGTTCTATTTCTTCTTCATTATTTCCTTTTTTAAATGATACCTGTTTGCCCAAATATATGTAGTTTTCAACATATTCTATGTTACAATCTTTACTCTTAATGGGTATTTTAGCGCTATTCGTCATAATTTTTGTTTTACTTACATTCATTTCCAATCCTACTTTATTACTTTCTACGTCTAACGTGTTTAACATGATTTCTAGTTGTTTCGGTCTTTCGGCTAAGAGGACAATGTCGTCTGCGAATCTGAGATGACTTAGAATATGACCATTAACGTAGATCCCTTGAAAGTGCCAATGTATATTATTGAATACATTTTCCAACACAGCAATAAATAGCTTTGACGACAATGGATCGCCTTGTCTCACTCCTCTCTCTATTTTTATCCGTTGTCCTCTCGATTCAAGTTTTATTGTACTTGTACAGTTAGTGTACATACTCTTCAGGGTGTTTAAGTACTTCGGATGTACCTCACACATTTTTAAGGCATCCCAAATGGACTGGTGGCTTATAGTATCGAAAGCTTTGCTGTAATCGATAAAGCCTAAGTATAGTGGCTGATCGTATTCCCTATACTTTTCGATAACTAGGTCCAGTGTTTGTATATGGTCTGTTGTGCTGAAGCCAGACCGAAAGCCTGCTTGTTCGATTGGTTGTTTGCTGTCTATATTGCCTTTGATGCGGCCCAATATTATTGATGCAAACAGTTTGTATATGTTAGACATTAAACTAATTGGTCTATAATTTTTAATGTCCAAAGGGTTGCCTTTTTTGTACAGAAGGACTATATCGGATGTGCCCCATTGTTTTGGGACAGTTTCTATGTCGAGTACCATATTAAACAAACGTGTGAAATGACTCGTTAGTATGGGAGCTCCTAGTTTTATCGCTTCGTTCGTTATTCCATCAGAACCTGGGCTTCTATCTGTTTTAAGTTGTTTTATTTGATTATATACTTCTTGTTCATCTATCTTTTTTATTGTTTGAATGTTATTTGCAATGTTTGTGTGCTCTTTGGATTTACCTTCGTTGTCTCTTTTCCTGTATAAGTCCTGGTAAAATTTTGTTGCTAATTCTATTATATCATTTCTTGACTTAGTTTCTTTATTATCATATTGTAATTTCAGAATCCAATTTTTACTTAAGTTTAACTTTTTAGATGCTTTCTTTGTGCTCCTATATTTATTTAAATTTTTGGTAATTATATTTTGTCTGTAATGTCTGTAGTCCGTTTTAATTGATTTACTAACTTCTTTATATATGTTGCTTATTTTTTTCTTTATGTTTTTATCTTTATTTTTCGTATTCACTAGTTCAGATCGTCTTTTAATTAATGCTACTGTTTTATCAATACTAAATACTCGGTGTCGTTTTTTCTTAACGAGTTTATTCTTGCATGAGAGGCTGAAAGTTATAGCTTCTTCTAGTATGTCATAACAAGATTGGACATTTGTAGTTTCTAGTGGAATTTTAGTGATACGATGTTGAAGCTCATTTAAGAAACAGCTTGTGTCTTCTTTTGATAAATGACCTGTTGGTAGACTTCTAAAACTCTTTCTGCTCTTTTTCTGGCGATTTAAAACCAACGTTGCCCTGAGTAGCCTATGGTCCGTTGCATATTTTATGTTATTGATGACTTCATAGTTGGAAACTAGTTTAGGACAGTGCTAGTATGTAGGCCAACTTATTGTATTTCATAAGAAAAATATAAGATACGCAAATATCTCACATAAAATTTCACTTATTCTAATACCGCCTTTCACAAGACAGATTCAATTACCTTGCAAATTAAGCTTCAAGCCTCAACTGATTCTGACAACAATATTATTATGAAATTATACCTATTCTAAACATAATCATATATTTCAGGTGAACGTGATGAAATATGAACGTGAGTTCGAGCACCAGAAAATTCCATCAACTCTACAAAGATCCAAGTATAAGAAGATACAATGAAGTTATTGTAAAATGGAAGTGAATTCGAAAATATGCTTCGAATGCAAAAACATAAGCAAAATCGATTCAGACATTTCGAATGGAACTATAGTGAACAATTACAATCAATCTGTCAATTATTCGATCGATTTCGATAGAACTTTCAACGATTTTGACAGTTTAAATTTGACGTTTACCAACGGAACGTGTAGTGATAGTGATGTGAAATATAATTTTTGGGCGTTACCGTTAATAGTGTTTCCGTTGTTGACGTTGTTTGGGAATGTCTTAGTGATATTGAGTGTAGCGAGAGAGAGGAGTCTCCAAACGGCTACGAACTATTTCATTGTGAGCTTGGCAGTCGCTGATTTGTTGGTGGCGGTCGTGGTAATGCCTTTTGGAGTATATTATTTGGTATGTATTCTTTTGAATAATAATAGCTCAGAAATATGAAGGTTTAATTTACACTCAGAAATATTAATTAACATTTATATATAATTTAAATTATTATTAGATTATGGCACAGAAGTGTGACTGTACCGCAATGGGTCCGATCCCCACTCGGGGAATGAATTATTATTTATTAATATCTTCGTTTCTTCGGTCACAAGGCAAAATTCGGCATTGAGTTCTGCCAAGCAATGTCTCAAAAAATCGGCGAAAAGTGAGAAACGGAGTGTCATAACACTAGGCGCTCTCTGCCTACCCTGCCATATTATACAGGATAGAGCGTGAAACTAAAATAAAATGTATGTACTTCCAAAAAACCCTTTACAATTCTCACTCCACCATTATACCCTTATTCTACATACATCATCACAAAAGCTGGTCGAAACCCCAACACCACGGAATGGTTCTGTCATATTAATTGAAAGCGCACCGAGTAAACATGTTGGTTTCCTCTTGTCCATCCATCATTCTGAATTTCCTTCATTAAAGTGGTATTTTTGTCTAAATTGCACACATTACTCTTTGTAATACCTAACTCTGTTAGGAGAGAAATGCTTGTAAAATTTAATTTTATTTTAGTAAGAAGATATGATACACCCGTTGGTCAGTCATTGTCTTAATTGTAGAGAAAGAATTAATGTTGAACTTATCTTATCTAGAGGTTGTCGTGGCGCAGGAAAATAAAGAAAGGAGTGTCTTAATGAGAAGTTCCCCCTGCCTCCTCTGCTGCAGAAAGGAGTTGAAATCTAAAATAATTTAAATATTATGAAATTTACAGCATTAGCGGCTTTTAAAATTATATACTATTTAAAAATGTTTGTGAAATATCATAATTTATTAAGTTTTCTAGTTTGATTAAAGTTATTCTGGTCATGTGAGGCAGCGTCTAAATGCAAACGCAATTGTTAAGGGTTCGATGCCCACTCAGAAGAATGAACACATTTATGTGTTACGTTTTTTTAGTTTCGCTAACATTGAAATAATTCTTTAGACGATTTGTGTTTTAAAGTTAAAAAAAAATACCTACAATTCTGCTTCATGATAATCTGTGGATTGTCCCGGATTCAATTTAGACTTTGGATTTATTGTAGAAACAAAATTAGAAGTCAAATTCTTTCTCAGAACAAAAAGTTATTTAGTAAAATTCAAATTAAGCTTCGAAATGGGTCTTCTACGTTGAAAGACAGTAAGTAGGTATAAGTTAACAGATCATTATAGCATTGGAGGGTATTAAATTGAATTTTCATATAAACAGAATGCTGAAACCGTTTAAAATTAATAACTTCTCTTAAAATGCCAGCATATGATTTGTAAACACGATGGTTGTGGGTTCTATTCCCTTTTGAGGGAATGACTTTCACTCTCTTGCTCTGCTATGAAGACAAGGCGGTATCAAATTCGCCATTTAAAACGCATAAGTACCGAAAATTGGGCGGAAAATTTAGAATGGAATGGTAGAAGGAAGCAGTATAGGCAGAAGGAACTGCTAAAACTAATAAATAAATGTTTATTGTCCACGATCAACTCCAAGGAAATAATATTTGAAAAACATGATGTTCTCGAAGGACCGTATACTCATGCCTTTAAATAACATAATTCAATAAGGAATATTAAAAACATGTATTATTTGACGGACGAGACCCGAGTACTGTTGGTAACCTCGCATCGTATACAAGGACAAAATACGTTTTTTAATGATGGCAACAGATGAAATATCAGTTACTTACGTTACTTATAATTTATTCATTCCCCCGATTGGAGATCGTACTGTGGATACGTAAAGCTCGAAAATTGTAAAAGCATAATAAATGTCTTAATGAGGACTGTCTTAGTTCTGGGCTCCCAGGTTCCCTCTGCCTATGCCTGCCCCATGTGCAGAATTTAAAATAAATAATCAATAGTATTTGTAGGCTTCGAATTCATACCCCACAAAATTATTTCAACTGAGCCATAACAGCGTCGACAGTTGTGATCGTAAAGCAAATTTTAACTGCGAAGAGATTTAAGATAAGCCTTTATTAAAACCAAGGAATAATTAACAAAGGGACCTTTTATCGCTTTTTTGAAAAGAAAAAATCATTTCCATCTGATGAAAGTTGGAAGAAAGCTTAAGTAGCTTATTATAATTATTATTTATGAAAAAAAAATCCTTTGGTTTTTTTTAGCTTTACGCTGCATTATGCGCAACGAGAGAGACATCCCTCTGCCTAACCTGCAAGATGCGGGATTCAGCGAGAACCTTTAATAAAATGAAATAATAATAATGTATGCACTATAATATATCTACTAATAGCCAACTTACGATCATAACCGCATGTTTGAGGTTTTCAAACCACCGGAACCGGAAAATATACATAGAAAGTGAGCGTTTAGAAATTTAATATTTATTTAGGTATATAAGCTATAAACTATTAAATATTTAAAAGCTAATGCATTAAACTAAAAGTGTTAAAATTATTGCAATACCTTTAATAATTATAAACTTACATTAACTTCTGCTGCTACGTTTAACTATCGCATAAAAACAAACTAATTGGAGACACCGCAGGATCAGTAGAAGGTCCGCTTATTGGTAACTATTGACTTACCAGGTTCCTAGAGTTCCTTCTGGTGTTTTCTAAACTGGAGGTCGAATGTCATTCTTACAAGCCATCAAGGCTTGGGACATCTATGGCATCTATGGGATGTTAAAAAAATATATATATAAACATACTTATAACTATGTAACTACTTACAAAAACTAAAAAAATGAATTTAATCCACTTATAATAATTTGGCAGACATTACGTATAACTTAGCTTAAGTGACATCACAATAATCTAGTATCATCGAGCTGGTGTGATGATGGAGCCAGGGTCTTTACAGTGTTAAAGGCTTTCTAGTAACCTCTTAAGCTACTAAACCACTCGAATTTAAGTTCATATATTTTATATCTCCAAACACATCCTATAGCACGTATAGAACCTGATGCAGAAAAGCGTATTTTTTTAAATATTTTGGACTTTTTTATAATTTAATATATAACTCATCAAATATTCACCGTACCGAACGAAAATTGAATTAGATAGTAGTAAGGTAAAGATTCCTAACTACCAACTTAACGGCATGTTAAGACACTGCATTAACATAAACACACCTGGAGTAACCGCTAAGTTTAACTTAAGCCTTGTCAACACTGAATACATTTAAAGATATGTGCTCGTATGTATATTGTTGGCTTCACTGAGGACCTAGATTTAAGACACTCCATTCTCCACTTTCTTCATCTTCGTTTTTGAAGCTTTGTTCAGTGGCGTAATTAAACATCGCACTGCCGTATTCCTGTTGAGGCCGTCTTGGTGCAGGGGCACAAGCGTGTGACTGTAAATGTGATACAGCGGGATACAGACCCTGACGTCAGCCACTAACGAGCGTTGGGGGAATGTGGCAAACGGAGTGTCTATAGCTTCCCTATATCTTGCGTACATGACGACGTTCGAAATAGTACTTAATGGCTCCCGCTCTGTTCACAGTACAAATCGAACATCGTGCGGGATAATGCGTGCAAATTAAAATCTAATATTATCCAAACAATCTGTTTTCACTAACATAGTGTACGATCCCTTACAAGCCGTACGGTAATTTCAAACTAAGTTCCTCGAGAGGCTGAGGTTGCGTAAGCTGCGTCAAAGGCTTTTATTAGGGAGCTTCCTTATCTTGTTGTTGGATTATGTTGAAATAAGATGACCTTGTAACATTAAATATATTTTGATTATTTATATGTATAGTTATAATAAATGTAATTTTAAATTAATTGTTTAAACTATAATTTGTATTTTTTTTCACTTCACGCAGTATCCTGCATATAGTAAAGTATTTCAAATTTCCTATTGAGAACATAATAACCTTATGTTAGGCACTCCGATCTCATTAAGATTTTTATTCTCCACTTTCCATTGAATTCTGGGGGTACTGCCTGTTGAGTGGCTTTTCCTTATTATAAGAGCGAAGAAATAAAAATAAAAATATTTGATTTCCTCGAGTGGTCCAAGCCACAAGTTGTGCCTCTGCGCCTCGACTGGGTTCAATAAAAAAATATCTAAATTGGATTTGAATTCGCTACTCTCATATTTATTCAACTATGCTTAAACAACAAAAAGGCTTAAAAGGTTTATGCTCCATTATTTAACATCAAAAGGAATAAAAGAAACATTTTAGCATATTACCTGTACTTCTAATTTATCATTTCAAAGTATGAAATACAGTACGTTTAATATTTATACATTTATGACCGGACACGACGACGCGATTGTAAAGTGAAATGTGACGGAAACACTCATTTTAGTTAGTTACAGACTTATGACGTAAATATTTTATTATTTTAAATTGAATTTGATTTTTTATTTAGCTTTTTTGATTATATTTTCATATGACGTTGAGTTCTACCATTCAACACGCAATGCCTCCGGAATTCGGGGTTCCCAGGCTCCCCTGCCAAGTCCTCTATGCGCGGGAAAATAATAAGTTAAAAAAATATATTATGTTGATAATAATATGACTTATTTATGACATATTCTTTATTTCAGGAAGGTATAGGTTTATGAAAACTAAGGTTTCAGTCTATTCAGTACTTTGATTGTTACTATTTAATGCTATAAATAACTTTTTAATTATTTACAACACTTTCTTCTAACAAAATTCTTTAAATTGATGTAACTGTTTTAATTATATGAAATAATTGAAATGAAACAATAATCGTTTTTCTCATCTTCCATGTACATACAGCGATCAGTTACAATTTTTAACCATCTTGTGTAGACGTGTTTTGAATGGCAAAACTTTTGGCAACCTAAATGCAAAAATGGCGCTACACATTGTCTAAGAAATAATGTCTTACATTTTTTTTAACAATATCCTAAGTATCGTAATTAAAATTTTGTATACTAGAAATCTAAATATTTTTTTAGTTTTCATAACACAAACCAACGACTTTTGTGCTTGGTGTTCTTTGAGAAATATCACAACTAAGCCAATTTAAAGTTCATAAGTGTACTTTAAAAGTGCATTTGCAACGAACGTGTGGAATGCACTTCTAGTTTATAAAATGGTACTGTTTATTTTAATTTTTTGTTTTATAAATGTTATTATAGAAATACTAGTAGGTTGCTTCTTATACTCGTTTCGCTAAATGCTTTTCCTTTCAAAAAACATAACGAAGTGTTTTAACACTAGATCTCCTCTGCCTACCTTGCTGTATGCGGGATACAGCGTGAAATTGTTTTTTTTTTTAAAATAACCAACATGGACTTGAGAAACAAAAGAACACAAACTAATAAAAGTGTAGTGCATTCGTCTTTGAGGCTATATATATAATAATGCCTCGAAAACAGTACTTGGCATCCATTGACCTACTTGTTTATTACTTGTCTGTGTATTATCTGACCAAGGTCTTAGAAATTGTCGATAGAGGCAAAAAGAATGATAATTTAAAATATTTAAGTTGAATTGCGACTGTAAAGACGATGATCGTGAATTCGATTCCCACTCGACGAAATGAAATATTGAATATTATTATTTCCTCAGTAGAATTTTCATTTACCTTAATACTGCTTATCTAAATAAAAAAAAATAAGAAAAAAAAGGATAATTTAATTTAAATTCCTTGCTCTATGATGGATACCGCGTGACGCTATAAATATATAAATATACTGTACCTATAAAAACTTATATATCTCCTCAACAAGCACTTACACAAACGAACCAATATCTTTCCTAATACAATTTGGACCTAAATTGATTAAATTAAGCTCAACTCCCGTTACTATTGAAGCTTAAACCTAATTTGTGAATTCTGGAATGCCCTAGTCTTATCTTAATTAATGTTATCTAAATGGACTGAATATTGTCATAGGTACTGGGTTTTCCTGCGGCTTCGTCCGCGTTATCAAATATAGTCAAATTTATATATGATACGTAACGCATAATTTGTTTTCTTTTTTAAAGAGGATAGGAGACAGGATAGGCAGAGTAGAGCTAAGACACTCCGGTCCTATTAAGACACTTTCATTCACCATTTTGCTGATTAGCGGAACCAAACGCTGTGTTTGACTCAAATATTTAATCTCCCTGAGTGGTAATAGAACTTGCAACCCATCGCGCTTACAGGCACACGCTTGTGCCTGCGTCACGACTGGTTTCAGATAATATAGATAGTAAAGTAATATAAAAATATTGTTTATTTTCCTAGCTGAGTCGGCAAGCATCAACAAGCACAACAAATAACGCAGAAGTGCAATATTAAATATATACGTGAAGCGATTAAATGAAAAATATTGTAAATATGCATACAAGTGTTATTGGTTGTGTATATATTTTTTTCAGCTTCACGCTGAGCCTCGCATGTAGCGGGTAGGCAGAGGGAGCATAGTGTGAAGACACTCCGCTCTTCACTTACCGCCGAATTCCGTTGATCTTTAAAGCGAAACTCAACGCCACTCGATACAGTTTTGAGTGGCGGAACTAAACGCCATTCGATACAGTGTCATAATAAATATTTTTGACATCGACATTCATCAGAGTGTAATCGGATCCATAAATATAGTATTTAAATGTATCCCAAAGGCATGTTATTCATGTACATTGATGATTCATTTACATCTATTTACATATCAAAGACTTTCTTTATTATATTTACCATAGGTTAATACACTGGGTTCCCTCTGCGTATCCTGCTGTATGCAGGAAACAGCGTGAAGCTGATTTATTTATTTTATATTAAATATTGTCACTATTAGTATCTTCACTAATAATAAATAACTGAAAAGTTTGTTTGGTTGATGTTAAATGTTATTCTCAGGGCTACTGATTGATATTTTTAATTTTTGTTGGATAGTCCGTTTATTGAAGGCTCCAAATCACGTTAATTGGGCATTTAGAAAATATTTCTTAGTAAATAACGTTAAATCTATTAAAAGTGTAAAAACCAAAAGAAATTGAGGTATAACAATATTTATTAATATGTATTATCCTAAATATATGCGATTAATACGGTTAAAATAGTGTAATTTAAAATGTGTAATAATCGTGAAAATGAAAGAAGTTATTGTTTTATTATGTTAATTGTAACTTTCCTTGCAGTTCAACGGCGTGTGGGGGCTGCCGGCGGTGGTCTGCGACTGCTACATCGCGATGGACGTCACTTGCTCTACATCGAGCATATTCAATCTAGTCGCCATTTCTGTTGATAGGTACCTATTATATTAGTATTTAATTTTATTATTAAATAATTGTAATTATATAACAGGGTAGGCAGGTTAGGCAGAGGGAACCTAGTGTTAAGATACTTCGTCCCCCATTTTCAGCCGGAGATATAACGGGGTTAAAACAAAAAAAAATCGAGAGTCGCAAATTATAGTGCCTTTGTGTAGTGAAAAACTTTCTATTTAATCACTTTGTTTGGAGCTAACTGAATTACATTGTAGGAATTGTGTATTTTAGTAATTTCCCGAGTACTGGACAATCCTTTATGAAACAAACCAGTGCTTTGTACTCACCCTTCAAGCAATACTGACTTTTTTTTAGCTTTACAATAGTTCTTACATATACTAGGGTAGGCAGAGGGAACCTAGTTTTATAACATTCTGTTCCCTGTGCTTCTTTATAAAAAAAAATAATTGTACGTACCCAATTTTCGATACATTGCTTGTTGAGTGGCGGCACGCAACGCCGCAGTTTATCTTTTGGCCAGAACAAGGAAATTAAACTAATTTATTTCCTCGAGTGAGAATCGACCAGATTTAAGTATTAAAACGGCCACAACTCAAAGTTAAGCCTAATAAAACGTGATTTTAAAAGTTTTTTTAGATTTTAGTGTTTTAGCTTTGCGCGGCACGATTACCTCTATCCCTAATGTACTTAATAATAAAAAAATAAACATAAAATTCCAGTCAAGTGCGATTCGGACTCGCCCACCTATGGTTCCGTATCAAATTTAGGATTATAGGTTAATGGGTAAAATATATAAAAACATATTATATACACACAGACATAGGTACATACTTACCATACAAATATATAATATGTAAAGAGAGTATACTATGTTTAAATATAGCTTCCTTTTTATGACACCCGTCAGATGTCTATAAATAATTGACAGCCACGTAGCAGGAATAAAAAAGTGAATACGTGTGAAAATAAAAGCAACGTAAGAAAAGAATAATTAATTGCTATAAACCAAAGCAGATTGGATAAAAAGAGAGACGAATAATTAACTGTACTTGTCGTTTCTCTTATTTACAGGTAACTTGCACCGTTTTTACATAATATTGTAATTCCAAAAACAAATTTAGTAAATTTAGCCAATAACCCAATCCTGATACAAATCACATTATATACAAAGGCCGGCAACGCACCTGTAGGTCCTCTGGTGCTGCACGGGGTCATGGGCGGCGCACAGTGGGACGGAATGACCCACTTCGTGTCAAAAATCCGTAACTCATTCAGTTTTCATCGCAAAGTGTTTAAATTTTGCATATATATACTTGAATATATTTGCTATCAATGACATAAAATTGATATTAATAAAAATCATGGGTTATTTAATAAAAAAATTTCAAAGTTAGAAATTGTCATAAATAAGAGCATATTAAGATGTTTAAAAATTATTATTATTTTTAAATCATTAAAAGTAACTTAAGTATACTGAATCTAGGCTTTAAACAAAAAACTGATGTATCATATGTAATATAAAAATATTTTTTATAAAAATAGTGACGTAAACAAGGAATTTATTCTGTGATTTGCAGAAGTTCTTTAGCTTCGTCAAACAGTTCGTTAGATACTTTTGTAATCCTTATTTCTTGCTTCCTGAGCGTCTTCAGAAAGTTGCCCAATAGGAAGAATCGCATAGTACTGTATAATTTGAGCTCCATG
>JAKRZM010001243.1:0-12478 GCA_036379175.1 Heliconius cydno galanthus
GGTTCATCGATTTGCATAAAATAATTAAATCCAACCTGCCTATACAATACAAGGTATAAATTTTGCGAAGAAAAAAAGAATTCGCAGCAAGTATTCGGTATATGTGCTATTAACATACAGACAGCCATCAGATAAGAGTGTTTTGTAAAATTTAGTGTATAGTATGTAATTACAGGCCGGTGATAATATCACGAGGACACGCCTTCGGGCCATCGTATCGGGTTACATCTTTTATAACATATATAGATATAGATGTATATATAAAAATAAATGTTTGTCTGTACGTACTTTATAGAATCGTAAACTATGCATTTGATCATGTGTTAATCTTTAGCAAACTAGTTGTGGGTCCACGAAGGTATCTGAGCTGGTACGACCCCAATTTTTGACAGATGGCATCAATGTCATTCCATTCTTTCCGCATCGGAAGACCTCGTCTCGTCTCGAAGAGTTATTCTTTTACGCAGCAGATGGAAAAACAAGAAATAAAGTGTATCCCATAACATTTCAATAAATACCGAATTGGAATGCTGCAATATCATATTTTTTTCCAATTGAACAAAATCAATAAATTGATTCAAAATAATTTCAAAATTTGTGTAATATCTTTCTTTCAAATCTATTTTAGTTGGTGGCGTCAACGAGTGCAGGGTAATACAGCTAGTATACAATATAATATGCTGGTCTAATGATTATAACTGCACCTACGTTTTGGGAATGTCGGTTCCTAATCTAATTATTTATGGAATTTGCCAGAACGATAACTTTATCTACTACAGGACAAAAGATATAAAAAATATTGAATCGGTCAGTCATGAATCATGAAGGAAGTGAATACGTTCTAATGGTTTTTTTATGTTTATTACTCGTTATTATGCGAAATAAGATAAGCTAAACTCATTCGAAAAACTGAACGAAACTTACGTCATTCTGATATTTTATTCTAATTATCTTTCTTTATACAAATTTGAAGAACATTTATATCATAGTTATTAAACAACGTTCTTCAGAATTAGATTTGAATTCACTACCGTCCATATATATAATAAAGAAAGTTTTTACACTAATCGAAATATTCGTAAAATATGGTTTAATTTCACCTGTATTTTCCACCAAGTACATAGTAAGCGAATCTCGTGCCACCACAAATTCTTGCAAGGCCGACGTTTTAATTAAACACCAGTTAATTTCGGCTATTAAAAGGATTCCATTTTTTTGTTCATACAGGAACCACCTCTCGACCACTTGTTGCCACTTCCCACGCGACCGATCTGCATACATTTCCACTCTCTTTCGTTCTCCCACTTAGCATAAAACAAGCCCGACACCAAGTCATTATGCAGTCTCGGATTTCGAGGTAGCGCCGCATAAATTTACGCCATTATCAAAATATCATGAGACCGATGCAGACCGAGCATGAAATGGATTTAACCAGTTTAGGGGTCATTAACGCACGCAACGCGTACTGTTACACCCGTTTTATTTGGTATGATGGTTACTAGTTTATCGAGGCTGCGTGAGATTGTAAACACGACAGGTTGTGAGTTCGATTCCCAATAGAGGACTGGAAATATTAAATATTTTAATTTTTTTCCTCTGGTGTCGACAACAAGGCAAGGTGTAGAGTTCCGCCACTAAACACGCAATGCTTTTAGAATTTGGCGGAAAGTGGAGAGCGGCTTGTTTTAATCCTAGGCTCTAGGGTAGATTCAGCGAGAAGTTAAAAAAAAAAAGATTTACTAGTTGCCGTTTGCATGCGTGTGTATGAGCTCGGATGCAAATAAAATTTTAAATGAAACCTAATGAACTTACAGGCGGCTTAATTTAATCATCTGCGTTGATTAAGGCGTGATTCCTTTTGTTTTTGTGGTTTTTCGTTTTGAATATTTATATATTTAAATCAGATATGTGGATCGTCGAGGTAATAGTAAATAGGAATATTTCTTTATTAGGGTTCCGTACTGCAAAAATTAAAAAGAGAATCTTTATAGGATCACTTTGTTCTTCGTCTTTCCTTCTGTCAAGATCATTGGTATCGAGATTGCGTGGAGATATTACACTGAAATTAGTATCCAATTTTCGGGCCTATGGTTTCTTGAACCAAAAAACCAAGCTTTAAGTCAATGTAATCGAAAGATACGAGCATATATGCATAGTTTTTGTTGCATTTTATATGAAATTCGCCGCGTAAGGTACCTATAGTGTACTTCTTGGTTATTATGTGATACTTTCAATGCTGTTCTTAATTAAAATGATAATTACAAAATTTACTTATAAATACTAGAAAAAAGTCCTTTTATATCATATTTATTAAAACATTTTTTGACTAATACAAAAAGAATTTAAAACCGGCATTTTCTTCAATCTTTCAACAAAGATGGGTGGAATTCTGGTGTGATTCATGAAGGCGGACGGAGACTTCCGTAGATTTATGGTGGTGCCCGTGACGTGTGACGCGCCAAATACCTGTGATAAGTGGGAGAATTAACTACATAATTGCATGTATGCTACGAATTTCAAGATTTATATATATAACTGGAATTGAGGTTAGAATTATTATTATATTTATATAAAACATTTTGTACATTCTGATTGATTTTTTTAAAAGTAAATGCTTAAATGGATGAATATTAAAATTTGAAATTTAGTTTTATTTTTTCACGCAGTACTCCAGACATAGCAGAGTAGACAGAGTAGAGTAGAATCCGATTCTATTTAGATACTTCCGTTCCCCACTTTTCGCCGAATTCTGGAGGCATTGTATGTTAAGTGGCGGAATTTAACGCCGCGCTTTGCCTCGTTACTAGAGCATTTAATTTATTTAATTTTAGCAAGAAGCGACTTTTTAGTCCTCAAACCAAGGCGTTATGTTCAATTAACTCTACAAAATGCATGAAACAGAGAGTAGCCAGTGAAAAAAAATGCTTCTAATATAAGTAAAACTTAAAAGTACGTTTGAGGTATAAAATTTAAACGTGACTATGATATCAAAATATAGTTTTAATCTACTAATTGAGTTCTATAACAAAATTTCTACAAAGTTGTCACATACTTCACTAAAATACACAATATCCTAACAACGCCAGTATTCCAAGTACTACACTCACTAATTATAACAATTTACCAAAATTTATAGTTTCAGGCAGAATAAAATAATAAGGCACATTTAGGGCACGTGTAGCTCCATCCATCCACTTAATTGCCGACAGCCGGGAGATAGGTCCCGAGTTATGACGTCACATAACGTGCTAATGACGTCGTAACTGCATTGCTCCCGCTCGAGCCCCAGCAATGGATGCAATGCAATTTACTAAGTACCCGCTAACGTGATGCTACCGAGTTTTACACCTGTCCGCTTAAAGAAAAGTCGAAAAGCAGGTTATATTTTAAAGTTAACTTTCACTCAGAGATGGCGGTTAGTGTTTAAATATCGTTAAATCAGTTCTTTGGTTATAGTTTTCAAGCTTGCCAGTCGAGAACAAAGCATTTTATCTTAATTTTAGTCATTAAATCGGTATCTACGTCGAGTTTATGATAGCAATTTGACTTCTATGAATTTGGTTGTGTAATTTCGATATAACATTTTTATTACAGCAGCGACATACATTATTATCGATAATAACTTTAAAAATCTGGAAATATTTCTGATGTAGGTAATAATTATTCCTTACGTGGATTTACATTGTATAAACTCTAAAGCACAATGGATTAGTACTCCTTATCGAATTTTCCCTAGTTTTTAATAGTCAAATTTATTTATAATATTTTGTAAATATATTTATCTAGTAAATACTGTTATTTGAAACATTAATACTAGACAGACAGCTAATAAACGGTAATCACCATATCAAATTGCATATCTTTTACTTTTTCATATTGTACCAGTTTTCACATTTTAGTTACATCAACCTTTAATAAATATAAAAAATAGTATATTATTCAAAAGAAGCTATTAACATTTACTGTAGATTGCAAAAACAATATAATAAAAAATATTATTGCATTCGACAATGCGGATCAGGAGTTAATGAGAATAATTGGTTGCCTATAGACAATACACAATAAATCCCACAATCGTACCGTAAACTGCGTATATGAGCAGTTCAGCATTATTATTTTAATAATAATAGCTTATATTTATTAGTTTTGTTGTAATAGAATGAGCTGAATTGGTTCAAAACATATTGAAAATTTAATATAAGTACAGCAAAACGGTATATTATAGTGTTATAAATTATTTAACATATCAAAATTATTTGGGTTTATATTTTAACTAAAATTTACATTTTCAATGTTAATTTAGACCATATTCAATGGAAGTACCATTAAAAAATAAATATTGGTGCATTGTGCATGTATGAAAAATAAACAAAAAATATATTTTTTGTTGTTTTCATGCTTTTCCTAAAAGCTCAGCAGTTTCTGCATTCCTGTTTTTCCCTATCCACTGATCTACCACTTCATTCTACGCTCTTCTCATGCCTTTTTTTGTGACCTTCGTCCATCGATACTGAGTTTTTAAAGGTCAACTGCTTTTAGGTTTTGGTCAGAAACGGCCAACACTTTTATTTTAACGTATTATATAAGAAAACAGATAACAATGCTATATTTATATTAAACTTATATGAGTTTTCTGTTTATAAATTGATCTTTTTCTGTGTATGTTATGTTGCATCTGGGTCACAGAGGCTATAGCTCGATTGCTTTTTGTATTAAACGATAAGAATCTAGAAACAACTAGTATTTATTTCAATATTTTTATTTTGAAGTACATAATATTAAATATGCAACATTTACATGAACTTAACAAGACAAAGTTCATAGAGTCATCCATTTTCAATTAGTTCTATACAAATCACAATTGAAATCTGAGCACATTTTAATAGTATGTTTATTTTCTTTAGTTAGTTTAGTTTAATTATCTACGTCAAACTACCCCGACGGCGATGAACACACGAGAAGTAAGCGATACTTTAAACATGACTCTCGTCTATTCATATAATAGTTCACGCTGTTTCCAGCACACATCAGCTGAGGCAGAAGAAACTTAGTGTTGATACATTCCTTTCCCCATTTTCCACCGAATTTTGGATTAATTACGTGTTGAGTTGCGGAACTCACCGCCGCGCTTTGCCCCGACAACAGAGTGAAAAAATTAAAATATAAGTTTAAATAAATATTGAATTTCCTCCAGTGGGGATCGAACCCACTATTAATCCCGTTTACGGTCACACACTTACGCCACGACTGGCCTCATATAAGAACTTAATTACCACACTTTTGTCAATTCATAATTTCCCTCAATATTCTATTCAGAAATATATTCGAAGGGAGATTGATGGGAAATACACACAAGCTTTGACGTTCCATAAGTTTTTTATACAGGGGATTCCGACTGAGCGCTATAATACGAATTTAATAAAAATTTAATCCCGTTGTCATGCAACCGCGTACAATGCCTTACCGTATAGAGTTATAGACTATAGCTGTTAATATCTAACGACGACATTCCGTTACCCGTTCGCGTAAGAAAAAAGTGTGATATTAAATTATATATAAAAGATTTTATCNCTGTTTCCAGCACACATCAGTTTAGGCAGAAGGAATTTAGTGTTAAGACACTCCGTTCTCCATTTTCCACGGAATTCTGGAGGAGTTACGAGTTGAGTGGTGGATCTCAACGACACCAGAGTGAAGAAATAGAAATATAAATTGAAATAAAATTTTATTTCCTCGAGTGGGGACCGAACCCACTATTAATGACGTTTACAGTCACACACTTACGCCACGACTGGCCTCATGTAAGAACTTAATTACCACAATTTTATCAATTCATAATTTCCCTCAATATTCTATTCAGAAATATATTCGAAGGGAGATTGATGGGAAATACACACAAGCTTTGACGTTCCATAAGTTTTTTATACAGGGGATTCCGACTGAGCGCTATAATACGAATTTAATAAAAATTTAATCCCGTTGTCATGCAACCGCGTACAATGCCTTACCGTATAGAGTTATAGACTATAGCTGTTAATATCTAACGACGGCATTCCGTTACCCGTTCGCGTAAGAAAAAAGTGTGATATTAAATTATATATAAAAGATTTTATCTTATAAAGCAGGGTAGGCAGGATGGGGCATGTTAACCTAGTGTTAAAACACTCCGTTCCCCATTTTCCGCTGAATTGTTGAAGCATTGTGTGTTGAATGGCGGAACTTAACCCTTTGCCTCATTACCAGTGGCAGGAATTGAACTCACAAACCGTGTTACAAGTAACGTCTCGTATATAATCATTCCTGAGCCACGATGTTCTCAGAAAATATTGCAACGTTATTTTGACCCACTTTTTGTCGTCCGATTTCCTTGAAAATTTGCATACCTTTTACGATTCGATGACAATACAATATTTCTATAGGAACAATCTGGTATTTACGAGGATGACCAAAGAAAAATTCGTTAAAAATATGTAAAAAATTGTAAAGAATATTTTTGTAGTTTATTTTTATTAAAATCGATTATCATCTTCATAATTTTATTCTAAATGTTTTTTTTTTTATTACATTACATTTTTTCCAGGTTCTCTCTATTAACCCTGTTATGCGCCAAATTTTACGCTATCTTTAGCATATATCATAGCTGGCAGAGGGAACCTGGGAACCTAACATTAAGGCATTTTCTTCCCACGAAGGTCTCTGTTTCCCAATAATAGAAATAAAAAAATAATAACATATTTAAGTATAACACGAGTGGGGAATACACTGATTACAAAAGCTCGCGTGCGTCAAAAGCGTAGATCTTCTAGGTGTAATGTAATGAGTTGTTCGACGATCGCTCGCTGCGAGATGTGATTGATTTTGTGATAAATTGCCGTGTTTGTTTGTACTTCGCTTTAGTATCGATGTTTGTTTATTACTTGGAATATACTTCCCGTATTTACTTGTTCTTCTTCTTTGGTTTATTTATTACTAGGCTGGTTGTCTTTAAGTTCGGTGGAGACAGAATAGTTATGAATGTGTATAGGAATAATATATTTATATATTTAAATATTTAATATCTTTACGCTTGAGATAATATATTTAGGTGTATAGAGGGAACCTAGTGTTAAGACGCTTACTTCATTTCCCATTTTTTTTTGCCGAATTTTTGACGTATTGCGTGTTGAGCGGAACTCAACATCAGTCTTTGTGCCTTTGTGCCAGAGCAAAGAAATTAAAATATTCATCATCATCATCATCATCATCATCATCATCATCATCATCATCATTATCATCATCATCAGCCTGTCCTCATCCACTGCTGGATATAGGCCTCTCCAATGGCATACCACTGAGCTCGATCTTCAGCTCTTCGCATCCAGCCGTTGCTCGCCATTTTGCGAATATCATCACCCCATCTAGCTGGAGGACGTCCTACATTACGCTTGCCGAAGCGTGGTCTCCACTCCACTATTAAAATATTAATAAACAATAATTCATTCCCCTGAGTGGGGATCGAACCTACATCCGATGCGTTACAGTCACATCGTTGTGCCGCTGCGCCACGATATCCTCAATACTGGAATATTTTATTATGTCCACTTGAAACTAAAATAAAGCCAGAAATGAAGTTAAAAATTCATACCCCAGAACGTATTTTACACAATTCATAATAACAACGTTAACGATATATTTAGCTTTAGGGAGTATTGTTTAAAAAGCATATTGTGACAACAGAAGGTATTAATTCCACCGAAGTGAGCTCTCAACAAATATTTCGAGTGGACCGGAGGAACGCCTGAATTGCTCGATATAACGAAAGGGATGCTGTCCCAAAGGATTCAGATAAACAGTTTAAGTATTCTCTTTCGCAAACTTTGAATACGAAATTCAATTCAACAAAATAGATACTTAGCAAACAAATGGTGATATTTAGGTATGAGGCTTAATTTATTCAAAGTTTTTGGTAATGAGATAATTTCTAAATATTTTCTTTTCTATTTTTGATATTACGTTATATTTAAAATATTTTTCATAAAAATTAACACAAGTATAAGTATTATAAATAAACATAAGATTTGAATAGTTCTCTGCCTAGATTCGATGTCTAGATTAAATGTGAAATAATAATTAAATGTTTTAAATATAATTTCTTAATTTATAACAATACTAGAGACTCAAACGCTGCTTCACTCGCTTAAACATATTTTTTTCATAAAAAAAGTATCCTATGTCCTTTCTAACACCTCTAAAAATATGTGTTCAAAGTTTCATAATAATCGATTTAGTAGTTTTGGCGAGAAAGCGTAACAAACAACCTCACATACACATTTACAATATTAGTACGATGATATAGCAATGAAAGACAATTACAGATCTTATATCTTATAAATAGCCCTACAAGAACTGGTGGCTTTGTCTACCTCGTGACAGCTAAGCGAGTATATGTCAAGTAATACATCTTTCGACGATGACATGAGACCCGAGGGGATGAGGTTCTGTGTTACAAGGCCTGACGACAGTTTGAGATGAAACGCTAAATGTATAATAGTGTATTCATTGTTTCGCCTTTAGAGAACAGCTTTTGATATTAATATACTGCTAGAGCTGTTTGTTATTAATAAAAGATGTCGCTTAAGGGAGTTTAATATAATAAATTAGCTTTTCTATTGCAGCATAGCTAGAATTTATTCTTTTTAAATTGGTTGTTACTGCAAATAGTTAATGAACGATTATTGTAAAGAAAAGTGTACATAGCAGAATAGACCATTAAGGTCCTTCCTTTCATCACTTCCTGCTGAATTCTGAAGGCATTACGTATTGGGTGGCAGGACTCAACGTAACGCTTTTCCCCTTTCCAAGAGCAAGGAAATGAAAATATTAAATATTTTATTTCTTCAAGTGGGGAGCGTCGAATCCACAGCCTGCCGTAATGACTGCCTATCTGCCAACCGATGCGATATAAAGCGGCTAGCTAAGTATCTTAAAGTTTATTGATATCTTCTTCATATGGAGCTCAAACTGCTTAAATTTCAACAGTATATACAAATTTCAATAGTCCCTTTAACTTTTAAAATAATTACACAGAATTAAATATGAAACACGACTGACATACGCAAATTATAATAAAATGAGGCAGAAAAAAAAACCAAAAGTTTCGTAGCGACATCGTTCTGCCGGCAACAAACTCGTTACTGGCAGCAAATTTTCCGGATTGGAGATTGTCGATTAGAAATGATCGAATCTTTGCCAACTGGAGACCTCCAGGAAATTGTTATGACACTATTTTGACGAAACATTTGATCTGGGCCATATTTTCGTCATTTCTTCTGTTGTTTTGGCAGATTCCTTGCTTTATTTGTACCATTTAGATATAGACTTTATTTATGATCCATAAATAATTTGTGTCTGGGTAAAAGGAATTGAAGACAGGCTTAAAAGGTAAATATGAAATCCAGCATAGTAATATTTTTCTTTTACTGTCTGTTGTATATGAGTCTTTATATGCCTCTGAGATTTTCTCTAGCACCAAAGGAATTTCGCAAGAATACAGACTATGCAGATGTTAATGAAATTATTTCTGGGAAAGTAAGATCTGAGACGGGTGCATTGCCCTGGGAGCGAGCAATTTGCATTTTGAATACTAATGACTGGCTGCACTCACAGGCGACAAGGCATAAGCACTATAGAATAATAATAAAACAGCGTAAAGTGTAATTACTGATACGAAAAGCTGTTAGTACTTAAGACGTTCTAGATTTGCATAAGATGCGACAGCCAGGTTTATTTGCATATCTCGAGTTTTTGAACGATCGCCCGCTTTTAGTCGTCCGTCCGTTACCTTGCAATATTGCATGATCGTTGATGGCCTGATAAAATCGCTAATGGTTTCTAACTATTACGTATATCAATTATATTTTTCGTTTCATTTTGCCGATTGTTTGGAGAAATTATGTAAAAGAGTGAAATATCTTAAATATTCAAATATTGAAATTTAAAATTATAAAATTGAAATATAAACTGGGATATAGAATCGTTAATACGATTAATTGGATTCGATGGAGTAGATTCAAATTTATAGGTCCCAGTTTCTCTACAAAGTTGTTTTATAGTGGAAGTCACGATGTAGCTAGTAGTTCGCAAGCTATATAAAATTCACGACCGAACGCGTAATACTGAAAGTAAATTATTACATGATACTAACGAAATCTAAGTTAAATAAATATTAGGTTTCTATAGAAAAAAATGTTTGTTAAATTACATTTAAAAGCAATGATGTTTATGCAATAATGTATTCAGAATAGAAAATGTCAAGGTCGCCATTTTTATTGACATTCCCAGAGGATGAGAGCGCCGTATCGGCTTAGTTTAGGATCCTCCTTGGTCGAATAGAAAAACAAAGCATATTTTTTCGTTTTCTCATATCTGATATCATTTGCATGAAAATTTCATTATCTGAACTCCCTTACATATTGACAACGTCAATATATTCAGAAATGTTTCATATACCTTAAATTGTTATATAAATAAATCAACTTTTTTTTCAGCTTTACGCTGTTTCCCTCATGTAGTAGGTAGACAAATGGTCAAGTATTAGTTGCAAATATTTAAAATTTAATTTCCTCGAGCGGGAATCGAACTCACAACTTGTCACGTTTAAAATCCCACTTAATACAATAATTATACAATATTAATGCTTAAACCTTTATGCTAAAAAGAGGTTAATCGGCATTTAAAGAATCTTTTACAAATTAGGTCAGGAGTATCATCTGTAAACAATCTTCGATCGAGGCAATGCAAATTAACTTAGGTTATATAATTTACATATCTCGATTACATATTTGAATAATTATTAGTTGACATTTCGTTGTTGTTTATTGTATAATAGTCTATTGATGTTTTAATGCCATATAACAACTAAAGAACTGTTGTATTAAACCTACAGATTCAATTTTTTGATGTATATCAGGATAAGTGAGAGAGAACCTAGTGTACAGACACTCCGTTCTCTCCTTTCTTCAATCATTTCGAATTTGAACCATCGCGACGGTGTGAAGTTATTTTATATTAAAAAAACACTTTGTTTATTTTATTTCAGAAGTGTTATGGCAATGGGCTGAGTGTAGTCTCTATAAAATGATAAGTAATGCTTTTATTAAATTTTCTCACATCGCCTGACTAATGTTGCCCAGCTGACGCGTATCCGACTGAATTACTTTCTCTTTTCACTCGCTTCTGAAATTTTGGGATCCATTTATATAAGAATGACAATGTTATTAAATAGAATATGTCCTATAAATGTTGGGGCCAGTCGTGGCGTAGGGGCACAAGCGTGTGGCTGAATGATAGGTTAAGGGTTCGATTGTCACTCGAGGATGCTGCAATGCCTCCAGAATTCGACGGAAAATGTGAAACGGAAATGGAGAAAGAAAAAAAGGATAGCATCATCAATTTCTTCCATTTAATTATATATATTGTAATTATGCTTTCTATCGATTCATCTTTATTATCATTGTAATATATGCATGGTATGTATGCGTGCAAAAACAGTGAGCTGTTTTCATGATAAGAGACAATAAAATAAAGTGCAAATATGCGTGTTATACGTGCGTGCAAGAAGACGATATCTTTGCGATTGTGTGATAAGTGCTTAGAATATTTTTTTTATTTACTTATTGAAAAGATTTGGTTAATAAAAAGAATCAGCTTCACTCTGTATGCACAGAACAGGAAATTTAAAATATTTAATATTAAACATATCCGAAAAGTATTTTTACAAGCTTTTATTAGCACTTGCCGTTTTAGTCGGTTAGTGTATGTTAAGTCTTGTAAGCTCAATTTGACCTACTTTCCATAGTCCCCATTGAACTGAAATGTGAAATATGACGTCAGTTTGGTTACAATGACATTGAAATGACATATAATCAATATTGCCGTTAATAGCCGCCACAACAAAGTGGCGGATTACAATTTTTTTACACAATTTTTTTTACCCTAAAGGGATGAAATAGGGGTTGAAAGTTTGTTAAATCGGCACCGATTTTTATAAAATTTGAAATTCAGACTTTTAAAAATATTTATTTGAATATGTGTTTCATCGTGTTTTAGAATTTACCTTCTAAGAGTACAAATAAGTGATTGAAAGTTTGTATTGAAAAATCTTTATTCGCCAACGATATTTGTAAAATTTGAAATTAAAAAAAAAAATAATAAATAAAAAATAAAAAAAAAAAAAAAATTCAAATTTAAAATTAAAATTAAAAAAAATTGAGTTTGTGGTTTATTAGAACTCGCCCCTAAGGATCCTAATATGTAAGTGTGGCTGCGCGCGTTTGCTACTTATTAATAAAATAACATAAAAAATTCTCTAAAATAAGTAAAAAAATAAACAATTAAGCATCATAATAACTCAATCTACCAAAGCTATTTTAAAACAAATAATCTAACCAATAAACCGCCCAATTTAGTTACATCATTGTTCTATTCAATTCGATCATTG
>JAKRZM010001244.1:0-48240 GCA_036379175.1 Heliconius cydno galanthus
TTTTACTTCTTTTGTTTGTTCATTTCGGTTACTCAAATAATTTTTCTAATAATAAATCTCCACTTATTATAATTTTTTTAACTTATTTTAATTATTTAGGCTTATATTTTCGCGGGCGTAGCCGCGTCCGGGCCCACCAGTACATTTATATATTCGATGATTTTATTTCAGCTTCACTCTGTATCCCGCATGTAGCAGAGTGAGACAGAGGGAGCTAAGTGTAGAGTCCACTCCACTCCCCACATTCTCCTGAATTCTAGAGGCATTTTAAAAATTGTTAATACAATTTAGTTTAGTTTTTTTGCAATTTAGTTTAGTTTTTTTTAATAGAAAAAGACAAAGCAAACGAGCGTATGGGTCACCTGATGGTAAGTGATCACCGCCGTCAACGATCCCGTCTAACACCAGAAGAGCTACAGGTGTGTTGCCCGCCTTTGAGGTGGAGATAGACGCACTGTTTGAAGGTACCTATGTTGTATTGACCTGGAAATACTGTCTTAGGTAGGTAATTCCACAGATGCGTGGCGTGCAGAAGCATGTTCCTACGAAACCATAACCTAGTGGAGTACCATCTATCCAGTTGGTGTGTATGGTATTTTAGTTTGTGATGTTAGAAAATTCGGCGGCAGGTATCAGGTCAAACAGTTCCCCACAATGCACCCCATGATACATGCGGTAGAGAACGCAAAGCAAGGAGACGCGTTTTTTTGAACTAATTTCTTTCTTCTTTCTCTTATCTCGGAACAGGGGAGGATGCTAATAAATCTGTAAAATTATCATGAACATTGTGGTAACTAAAAAATCAATAAACATATTATATATTACATCTCGATTATATATGTAAATATAACGACATATTAAACGAAAAATCATTGACACAAAATTTTCACAGCAGTATAATATATACATATATTACAATAATATATTCATAGATATGTTAAAAACAAACAACATTCAAAATATACTAAACTACATATAATAAATTAACTCGCTTAAGTCCCTAATGAGGTCGACTAAGGGCTCGACTGCATATTTATTTAATACTTTTGTTTATATAATATAATATAATATAATTAATTTCAATCTTTCAACATACTAAGAAACCACTGGAGTTATATTCAAATTGACAAGTTTATACGCAACAGCTGTCTTGCGCGAGTCGGCCGAAACCGCGGTACACCGTCCCGTACAGTAAGGGCAGCTAGTCATATAAAATGAATGAACATATTCATTTCTAATTTATTTTATGTATGTATAGGCTTGGATGAAAGTACTGTTGACAAAAAAAGTTAAAAAAATGTTTTTTATGTATTTGCTTTTGACGTTACTATTGGTGATATTGGTCGTGCGTCGCGTGAAGCTGAGGAAGATGATACAACTTCATGAGATTATAGGGACTGACTTCGATTCTTGGCCGGTGTTGGGACACGCTTACAAGTTCATTGGAAATAACGAAGGTAATTTGTTTTGATATTTTTAATTATTACTCGTATATATATACTTTTTTGTATAATCTAGTTAAAGTACTCATATACCTCATTAATAGTTTGACATACCGTCATTAAATTTCAGAAAAAGTATTTTTTTTATATTTTTACATACTTGCAATTAAATTAAAAGTAACCAAAAAAAATAATTTAAATAAATATATATTTTTTAGTACAAGTTTTACAAAAGCTGGGTGAAATATCTAATAGCTCTACAACGACTGAAGTTTCAGCCAATTTTATCTTTTATTATATGACAATCATTCACCAGTATAACGTACAGCCTGCATTATTATTTTAGATGAAATATATACTGTTATTGTTAATATATAATATTAATTGGAATAAAACTGAAAAATTATATTAGAAATTTTTTGGCCGTCGATGCCCTCGTGGCGCAGTGGCACAAGCGTGTGATTGTAAACGCGACGTAATTACTTTTGGTTTTGGGTTCGATTCTCACTCGGGGGAATGAACTAATTAGTTATTAAGATTATTTATTTCCTCGCTCTAGTGACAATTCAAATAATCATTAAATAATGATTGAACTTTTGTACCATTAATGAAATGAACACATAGAGAATATATAACGTTCTCTAACAATTTATTCAATGACATAATAAAATATGGAACAATAGAGCATTTATATAATAAAAGCGCATTACGTATGCGTTAGCGCGTTAATTAATTACAACTATTATATTTGGAGCACTTGCGCACTTCACTTACGCACTTCACATTTTTTCACATAGATGTAAATTTCACTTTTAAGAATTCATAATTATTTATTAATTAACTAATTAATTAGTAAACACCATGTTTCATGTAATATCTATATACATATATAAGCGTTTTTTTTTAAATTCAAATAACGCATAAAAATATATAAATATGATTATATAAGAGTGAGAATAGTTAGAAATATAAGGAATAAAATGTTATATTTATTATGCAATTAAAATTAAAACTAGGTAGAATTTTATTATATTACATGTAAAATTTTATTCCGCATATTTTAAGTAAAATATTTTTATCTTTTATTTTTGAAATATTATTATCTAAAGTACGCAATTAATTCGAATATATAATTGAGATTAGAAGAACGTTTACAAAAAACACTCACCTACTATAAAATTTGAAAATTTGGTAATTAAGCACTATCACTACCACAACTACAGATAATTTCAAGTAACGGTTTGGTTATGTCATTTTATACGAAGCTTTTTTTTGAAACCCTTAACGGATATACCCTCTCCAGTGGGGACTCGAGTGGGTTATGTGGGACTGGCAGATGTTTTCTTCTAAACCCAAGATCTCCTCATCTAGCCTGCACTTACGAAGATTTTGGTCTTCAAATTTGTAGCTGTGGTGGTGTGGTGAGATTCGTTACTACATGAGTAAAAAAATACATCAACTATTAAGTAACTGGCAGCCTATAAAATAATAATACATCAACTATTAAGTAACTGGCAGCCTATAAAATAATAATACTTTTTTATATATTAAATTTTAAAAAATATAATATAGTAGGGTCTTACCGTCTTTTTATTAAACTATTTTGACTTTTCATTTAAAGAAAACAAAAGATTATATATTTTTCAATAAATAATTTAGACGAGTGACGTTGAGTGACTCAACACGCGTTGTCCTGAATTCGGCGGAGAGTGGATAACGGAGTGCCTTAACATTAGATATCTCTATACTGAAACCATAAAAAATATCATAATAGTCTCATCTTGTTGATATGTCATGATAGGCTACAACTACAAACAACTGTTGAGTTGCTTGCCGGGTCTTCTCAGTAGAACTGCCTTCCGAACCGGTGGTAGCTTTTTGTTTATATGTTGATTCGACGATTCAAAAGTGCTTATTATAAGTTTATTTGAATAAAGAATATTTTGAATTTGAATTTGAATAGGCAATTCCCTTTATATGTGGGTTCCAGATCGCATGAAATGCTTTCAGGAGTTCGCCCAGCAGGCCTACAACAACGCGTACGGCATTGTCACCTTTTGGATGACTAACTTCTTTTGTGTCTTTGGTGAGTTCTTACTGTGAGAATTTTTTTTAAATATTTTTTTTTACTTAAACAAAGTTTTTCTTATTTCTATAGTTATGTAATAAATATTATATAAATCAATTATAAAACATTTATACTTTCACAGATCGATTCTTCTTAAACAAATAATTTAATAAGTATCAACACTGTCTTGAATTGGTGCGAAAGTAGATAACGGAGTGTCTTGACACTAGATTCTCTCTGCCTGTGGAAAATAGCCTTTTCTTTATATTATTTTATAAAATAAGGTATAATTTTTCAGTGATATCTGAGCCCAAGTCAGCCAACGTGGTACTAAAATCATGTTTGGACAAGGGCCCGCTTATTGAATTAGCGATACATCTGGCTGGCAAAGGATCTCTATTTGCACCTTGTAAGTCAATCAAAATTTAATTATAAAAATAGGTGAAAATATATATAAAAAGCAGTACTATATTTAAGCTTATAACGCCAAGTTATAGCCTGCAAAAATTTAATAAAACTTTTATGGGTCTGAGTGTACGTGTCTATAATAAAATTACGCAATTTTTTCCAACTTTGCCATCATATTAATTTAAAATAACTGTGGAAAGAATACTAGAAAGTAATGCCTGTTATTCCACTGTTAAGGAATATTTAAAAAATAAAAAGCAATGCCTCCAGAATTCGGCGGAAAGTGGGTAACGGAGTTACGGGTTCCTGCGCGATCGCTATTAGTATATGTAGTAATAAAATGGTAATACTCAGCAGAACTATCTTCGGAGTTTGTAGAAACACTAGCATTATGTTCATTCGATAATTAAAAAACTTACAAAGTCTATTTGAATAAATCATATTTTCAATTTTAAATTTCAATACAAATAATTTTATTTTTATTAGGAAAAAATATAAATAAATCAGTAGATCATTATTTAATATTAATTAAAATACATCAACGAATGAAAATAAAACAAAAACCAAAATAAGAGAAATTTACACTATTTTTTATTTATGGCTACAGAAATACATATATATATATACTAGCGGACCCGGACGCGGCTACGCCTGCTTGAAATATAAGAATATAATTTCTATAGAAATATAATTTCAATCTAGATGAAATGCTAAAAGTGACTATTATATTTATTTTCATAAGGATGAATATCAAAATGACGCGGTAACGAACGCGGTCGCGTAGCGACGACGGTTGTTATTAACATGGCAGAATAAATTGCATGTCAAATTAGAAAGTATTTTAATTTATTAGTATATATGTGTAATGTAATATTATATAGCCTATAGCACTTCTGAAGAATGCAGCTTTCATACAAAACAAAAACAAAGTAAATCGATCCAGTAGATCCAGAGATCTTAGCGTTCAAACAAACAAACAAACAAACAAACAAACAAACAAACAAACTCTTCCGCTTTATTATATTAGTATAGATATATAATATATATATATAGGGTTATTTTTTTCTTTCAGTGGACATATGGCGGGTACGTCGCAAAATACTATCACAAACGCTGACGCCGAAGCACGTGGACAAGTTCATCGGGGTGTTCGAACGGAACAGCCAGGTGATGGTGGACAAGCTATCCAACGTTGTGGGGAAAGGGAATTTCTCCGCTTGGGACTATTTCTGCTCGTACAGCTTGGACGCTTCTTGTGGTATAATATATTTGTTAACTTTCTACTCGTATATTAATATAAGAAAGTTGAAGAATTTGTTTGATTGAAAGTATTATTCTCAAGAAGTACTTGGAAAAATATTTTTATGTTGGATTCTTGGGTGATGCCATAACTGATGAACGCAATTTTTGCTCATTTTCCGCACTATGATCGGTAGGCAAATAATATGGTATTAGATCCTTTAATTCTCTACTTCTCGTCCGTTTTAGAGATATTTTGAGCTAGATGACTAAACCTATGCAACATTTTGTCGGGCAAAATTGAAGAATATTTATTATTAGTACAAGTTTTTCTAAATAACAATCGGTTTATTAATTAGATTTAATATTAACATAATCTTTAACCAGATTACGTAACAAAGAACCAACAAGCTAAACGTTAAATTGACAGCATGGTCGAATTATTTAATTTTAAATTTAATGACATAGATATTTAGGGCCTGCATGTCTTTGTATTTAATAGATATGTAATAGAGAACCTCAAATATAAACATATTTAAATTACAGCCAGCTGATTACAGATATACAGATATTCACAAATTTAAACCCAATGAATTAGTAACCGTAGGGTTCCGAGGCAGCTTCCGAGAACGTCAAGCTTATGTATAACATAAATAAATTTTAAATTTAATATTTTTATTAAATTTAAGCTTTATTACTTCTCAATGAACTTTGTGTACGCCTCAATAAGTTTAGATCCATATATTATATATGATCGTTGATCTTAGATCTGCATATATCTAGAATTGTAACTATAACTTACATTTAAAATTCATATAGAAAATGTTTTTGTGGTTTGCTTTAATAAAAAAATAAACCAATACAAAAAGCCTATGTCGACCCGCTAGAGAGACACGCATAAATACAAAAGTGAGCCGTTTACAGAGACAGTAATGGGCGAGAACGAGCACTTCCAGCGTCGTTTCGACCACCCCTTCTACATAGCGTTCGTCGGGTACATGGAGAACATGGCGGCGAGGCTCTGCCAGCCCTGGTTCTATACTAACCGGACATACAAGCTGGTGTCCGCTTGTAAGGAAAATATCCGGTTTAAACGAGTTATTTGGAGTTTTCTTGAGAAAGTAAGTAATTTGTGACTTTGTCTTTTTTTGGAGTCATGTCTCAATTTGGTTGTTAGGAGGGTAGGAGACATTTCGTTCTTCACTTTCCAAGCTAGTTTTTATATTCAAATACGAGGATGATAACGATGTATAATGATGTTTTTTTGTATAATAGACTAAGCAGTTATGGGTTCGAAACCCAAAGAATGAAATTTTAATTTCTAGTAACAAGTCTATACGCGGCAATAATTTTATATGCGGGATACAGATAAGCGTAAATAAAGTAAAATAAGCATTGTATAGAAATGGATACTCACTGAAAAGTGTATATAAATATTCGAATAACTTTTTATACTTTTATTTCAAAGTAACTTATAAAGTTAAAGACAATTAATAATTTATATTATTCAAATCATTAATGCTATGTTGTCAAATAATAAAAAAAACTAACATAAAATTTTCTTTCAGTATATTTTAAAGAGACGTATGATAATGAAAGAGAATAATAACGACATAAGTGATAGCGGTAAGCATTTCAATTTACGTATTTAAAATTAACTTAGGCATCATTAAGATGGATAACCAAACCTACAGTACCAGTAAATGAAAATATATAAAGACTTTTTATTTTCACTCACAGGTATAAAATACTCTGTATAGAAACGTCTTTTATAGAAAAGACAGTATTTTATACAAGAAAGAAAGGTATAAATATATAGGTTTCCTTTCATTTTATTTTTATATTTTTCATTCTTAATTCAATAAATATTACATTTTTTTAGAAAACCCCGACATAAAAGACTACATAAAAACGTTATTAGAACTGACAATAGAGTATTCTGGAGGAGAACATGGCTATTCTGACACCGAGTTGCGAGAGGAGGCACTTGTTCTGATGTTAGCGACAACCGACACCACCGCGTCGTCCGCCTGCTTCACCATGTTGCTCATGTCGCAACATCAAGATGTACAAGACAAGGTTTATCAAGAGTATGTGGTTTGGTTAAAATGTGTTTGAAATAGGAAATTAGTTAGGCTTTTTTTCTCTAATAAATCTAAGAAAATGATATTAAAATTCATTGTTTATGGGAAAGTATGTCAAAAAATCTCTTTACAATCAATGAATGCATTATCTTTTCTAAAATTAAAATATACAGAATGATCATATAGAAGCAGAAAAAAATTAAGTTAACAAAAATGTCTATATTACTAGCTAATTATAACCTAATTTCAGAATTCTGAATGTTTTTGGAGATTCCAATGGACCTATAACCATACCTGACCTAACTAAGCTTAAGTATATGGGAGCTGTTATAAAAGAAAGCTTGCGGCTCTATCCACCTGGTCCCATGATTGTAAGGCTATGTGACAAAGATGTACTTCTACGTAAGTTCTGCATTTAAATAAATTATATACATACACTATTATACATATTATATGTATATAATTTATTTTAAAGATTATTATACATATTATTATTATTCAGTTCTGCTTTTAAATAAATTATATACATATTATACAAAAACACCAAGATATTAATGAAATCTCAAAATTTCATATCAAAGTTCGATAATTATTTTAAGAAATCTCTTTAATTACAGCATGTGGGCTAACTATCCCGAAAGGTAATCACGTAGTAGTAAATATATGGGGCATCAACCGCAACCCGCAGTACTGGGGCCCAGACGCTGACCAGTTCAGACCAGAACGTTTCTTTGATGTAACACAAGAACAACTCAACTCGTTCATTTCTTTCAGTTACGGACCTAGGAATTGCCCAGGTGGGAAATGTTTTTAATATATTTTAATAATTTTATTTATACAAAATCTTAGAAAGTAATACATAGAGACGGCAACACGAAAGTTACAAGTTCGTGTTTCTTTATCGCTTGTTTCTATATTAGAATTATTATTTATTTGGCAAGGGAGAATGCTATTTATTAAATATTTTTAAAATTATAAAACTGTCGTGGCGCAGCGGCTCAATGGTATGGCTGTAACGTGACGGTTGCGGATTCGATCCCCACTCGAGGAAGTGAAATATTTATTTACGTTTATATTTTAATTTCATCGCTCTGGTGCCGAAGCAAAAGCGCGGCGTTGAGTTCTGTCCCTCAACACGCAATGCCTCCAAAATTTGGCAGAAAGTCTCTGCCTACCCTGCTGCTGCTATTTTTGAACGTTTTCTGAAAAAATATTTAATTTTCTTAAAGCGTGATTAAGCTAACATTTAAAAAAATATTAGATTAAAATTCTAATATTTGTAATATATTCAGGTTACAGGTACGCGATGTTGTCTATGAAAATGAGCTTAGTAAAGATTCTCCAAAGGTTTCACATCACTCCGGCAGCCGACTTCAAATATGACAAACAGAATCCTCTTCGATGTAAATTCAGTCTCACGATGAAGCACGTAGGCGACTATCAGATACAATTAGAGCACAGAAGTTAACGTATTAAAAGTACGTAACTTTACTTAACTTAGCTTCCCGGTTGTATCTCTAGAGGGTAGTCTGAGAGGGCAGAAATATTATGTACTATTAGTTATTTTATTAATTTTAGTAGAATATACTATTTCTAGAATTCCTAAAATTATGATGAAACATACATTTAGCAATGATTTTAAAAACTTTCGAAAATTTTAAACCAATAAATATATGTAACTTTTGCATATATAATATTGTTTAATAATTGCTAACCCTCTCTCCATCGATTTGTATGATGACGTTTTGTTTTCCTAGTAACTCTTAAGTTCATCATCATCATCATCTACCTCATATATGTATGTTCCGTCAAAATTATTTTAGTACCAACAATAATTTTGTTAAAGAAAATAAATAAAGAATATAGAAATAAATAATAATATTTTAAATATATACATAAAACATAGGTTTCGTATGTAGTAGTAACGACTAAAAAACAATTTCGAGATTTTTATTATATTCTAGACACAATATTTTATATTAAAGTAATGTTGTATAGATTCAGTTAACACGTTCATTGCGGGATCATTTTTGAGAACTTTCAGCTGGTGAAATTGAGATCTTTTCGGCCTCATATTCCTCGCCCACCGACGTGAAGTCTTTTCCTAAGTCGATTACGATCTCAAGCTGCAGTGAACGTGTTAACTTATTAGTTTAAATTAATTATGTTAAATAATAAATTGTTTGATTTTTTTTTTGTTTTTTTATTTAATGCTTGTACTGCACTAGGATTAAGCCTTCGCCAGAGGTCAAACGGAAGTTAGTAAGAGTTGTGCATGGCACGGTCAGAAACCTAGAGTTAAGACTTTCCGCCGAATTCTGAAGACATCGCGTGTTGAGTGGCGGAATTCAACACCGCGCTTTGGCTCGTTACTATACCGTAAAATAGAAATATTAAATATTTTATTTCCTCAAATGGCAATCGAACGCACAACCCGTCGTGTTTACAGTGTGGCTACAACTGGATTGTATTTATTCTAAAAGAGAAATACAAGAAAACAATTACTTTATTTTAACTAACCCCAAGCACTAAGTTTACGGCAAAGGAACACACGCTGTCACTTATGAGGGATTTATTGAAGCGCCGTCGCAAATGAACAGTGAAATATCGAAGTAAATTGACAGTGGACGCGACACGTGGATTTATTAGTGTGGCTCTGTTTGAGCAATCAAATCTCATGAACTTAATATATTACTTTTAACTTTACCTTGCTTAGAATAACTATAATCTGTTTTCAAGTTTTTTGATAATGTCTAAAAAAATAATATAAAAGGTAAGCCATTAAAAATAATGTTTTTCGATTAAATTGCTATAACTGGCTGTGACTTTAATTTTCAACATACGTCTCTACTTATGGTGAAAATTATATTATTATTTAACGATAGTAAAGCAGATTAGTAAATTAATAATTATGTAGTTCAAGTGGACAAACCGGCGAGCAAGTCGCTAGTCATGAATAAAATTTGAGTTTCGTATTAATGACCTTTTTGCTCACCCATCACAATCACTAACCATCAAAGAAACAGACCAGCAGAATTAATTTAACTTAACCGCTTGCAGCAAGTGTATTGCAATCAGTGATTTGTGGTGACGATGACAGCGGACGAGTCACTCCACTCTCCTCGTTTAGCATGCATCTCTTGAAACATGCTGTATATCTGAAGCGTGTCGGAAGTGCACTAGAACAGACGTATACCAGATTCGATTAATTGCTTGAACCACTTCTCTACTAGCGGATGCTAGTCCTTAATTGCAATAATGTGGATTCCGAGTCCGATTCATAAGTTCTTTGATTTTCACGATTATTACACATTTTAAAATTAAACAAAATAAAACAAATCAGCTTCACGCTGTATCCCGCACACAACAGGGTAGGCAGAGGGAACCTAGTTCGTTCCCCACTTTCTGCCGAATTCTGAAGGCTTTGCCTGTAGAGTGGCAGAACACAACGCCGCTAAACTAAACTTCATACCAAATTCATAATTTTTATGTATTAACGAGAGCAAGCAACATAGTTACTTAATTAAAATGACATGAACTGTATGTGAAATTATTGATATACGAAAAATGACCTTGATGACCTTGAATCTTGTCCGTGATCCATATTGCCAGACCCTTTACGGGCCCTTCTGCCACATCTGGGCTCATCAATATTATATGTAAATTATTTTACATAATTAATTTGTATGAATGACGGCGCTATATAAACAACGCAGAGAAATAATAAAATTAGATTCAGAAATCAGAATTTGGAATACAAGTTACTTCGTTACAATTCTCGACAACTGTGCACCATGTTAGAATGTTACAAGACGAAAATGTACGACACTTGCAAGAATTTGACAATAGAGCTAGAGAGTAGTTTATGTAACTTTATGACAAAATGGCGTATTCCGAATGTTTCTTGGAGATTTCTAGACTATATTTGAATACTTTTTTCATATTTTTAGCTTCACGCTGTATTTCGCATATAGCAGGCGAAACTTAGTGTCTCCACTCTCTTCAGCGATGAAATCATAAATCATTCCTTCCTCCGAGTAGTATGGAAACCACAATCGCCGAACTTTGGGGCACAAGCGTATGAGTGTAAACGCGACAGGTTGTGGGTTCGATTCCCAGTCGAGGAAATTAAATATTTAAATGAAAACATTTCTTCGCTCTAGTGTCGAGGGAAACGGCGGTGCTGAATTACGCCACTCATCACACAATGCCACCAGAATTCAGCCAAAAGTGGGGAGCGGACTGTCTCAACTCTAGGCTATTCTCTATGCCTACAAAAAGTATATTATACTCTAACATAATGAAGCTTCTTTGAATTCTTCTTTTCATTTATCATACAATCTCATACAATTCGCTATAAAACGATAATCGAAATGTAGTACATACGGTCGGTATACGCTGGAAACTCTAAGATAAGAGTGATGTCAACGGACACTGTCGTTTACATTTTTATACATTAGGAACGGAAAATGATCATAAAACCACGCCGCGATAAATAGGTTATGCGTGCTACGGAACTTCGGGCATTATTAGGGTTGCCTCGCTTTGTAATAACACAGTGAACAATAATGGATGTGTACTATTTGGACATTTTTTAGTTTCACATCGTATTTCTCGTATAGCAAGGCAGGGGGAACCTAGTATTAAAGCACTCTGTACCTATTAAGACACTTCCGTTTCCTTAATTCAGCCGATTTTTGGAGACATGGCGTGTTGTGTTATATCTCCTATACACAGATATGTTCAGCTACATAGAAATAATATGTTCTTTACAATCAATTTTGTTTGAAAATCGAGGTAAGTAGAGAGTTCAAAAATAGAACAATATTGATATTATTGATATAATATACAAATTTTTATCATATAGTTTTCGAAAATTGTAGCAATAGCACAACACTTTCTATCTAAAACTAATTCTGCTCTTGAAATATCTAAGAAGCAGGTGCTGAAATCTACTCCTCTAATGATATATGTATTCAACAAAAAAAAAACAAAACCATTATAAAAAATAAACGATCAGTAACCCTATATGTAATGTGACAGATAAAATCTTGTCCACCGTCCGTTTGTCATCTTTGACGCGGTCCCTTCCCGATAGTCGAGCACTACGATAACGCCTTTTACTGGAAATGTCTACTGAAGGTAAAAACTTAGTTCTCTAAGGACATTCACCTCAAATACCTATGTATATATATTACTACAATGTTTTTTTATTTACTTTCTAACGAGGCCGTTATACGCAATCGCACAGAGTAATCGCAACGTTTATGAATATGATTCTCACTCGGGAAAAATAATTATTTCCATTTCCTAGCTCTGGTAACAAGACAACGCGCGGCGTTCAACTCTGTTGTTGTGTGCAATGTCTTATATATATAGCGATAGGCTAAGTAGAGATGCCTATACTGCTGCTGTAACAATAATACATACACTATATTCAAATATGCCCACAAATATAGCCAATTAAAACAGTAATTGAACCTACATAACCCAAATAGCTATATATCACATTTTTTCAAGTAAATTTAAATTTTATAGTCGTTTCTCTGAATCGTTTATGTCATATAAACTGGCAAAGCAATTAAATATGTTGCCAAAAGTGCATACGTTCGTTAACCACGACATGAGACAATACGCGGTGGCTTACACGCTCCACGCCCCCATACTGAGGAGTTGAGGCGTGCCAAGTAGACAGCCTCGGGCTTCCTGACTGATATACATGGACTTGCTTATTTATGGATTTTTTTAAATAAAATATAAGTTTATTTGAGGCCATACGTCGCATAGAAGCTACTAGTGCGATTGTAACCGCGTTATGTTGTGGGTGGGATTCTCATTTGAAGAAATGAAATATTGAATATTTCAATTTCCCCGCCCTGGTAACGAGGCAAAACGCGGCGTTAAGTTCCTCCGCTCAACATGCAATGCCTCTAGAATTCGCCGAAAGTGAGGCCCAATGTTAATATGAGAATATTTGAAAGCTAAATATTCCAGTGCATAATTACTGGTACAATAATAAAAAAACTCGATGAACGTACCGTAATTAACATGTGTAGTTACATACATTTGCTTAGTCGGGGCCGCCGTAGGTTTTAAAATTTACAATTTCGTACACAAATTTTTCACGAAAATTTCTGGACTTTTTATTAAATAAGGTCATACGGATGCTGATATACAAAGAAATGAACTAATTTCGTTATATTTACAAAAAAATTACATATGTATATTACGAAAATTATTACTTTTTTACATAAGAATAAACATAACAACTTAGAAATGATTTAACACAAATATTACAATGAACTAGAATAACCAATTAAGACACTCTGTTTTCATTAAGACGTCTCCAACAAACCGATCTCAATTCTGGAAAGCATTGCGTAGCAGAACTCCACACTGCTCTTTGCCTCGACACCAGAGTGAAGAAATATAAATTTAAATAAATATTACATTTCCTCGAGTGGGAATTGAACTCGCAACTGGTTGGCGTTTACAGTCGCACTCTTGCGCCTCTCCGCACTAACTGGCACCGATCTAAAATGTATAAATTAACTTCTATAGCTATTAAAATCTTTAAATCTACATATCTATACTTAGAATCAGTATCCGTCATTGTAAATAGAAAACAACGAAAACAATGTAAAATCCCAGTATTATCTATTTAAATGAGTTTTCAGTGCGCCCTGAAAGGAGAGCGGCGAGCTGTCGGAGCGACGTAATTGTGTTACTGTTAGTTGCTAAAGTTTCTGCGAAACTAATGGCGGGCTTGTTCTGCTATTCACGATTGAATATTTAATTTTTACGAATGACGAAATGATTAACAAAATATTTGTTTAATTGTTTTTTATTTGTTTTTACCTTATAAATGTGAAGTTTAGTTTGACGCTGGGTAAGGCAAGGAAACCTAGTGTTAATACACTCCGTTTCCCACTTTCTGCTATTGAGTATATCTTTTGGACACAAATAATTCATTCTCACGAGTGGGAATTGAACATATAATCGTCTAGTTTACTGTCATTACGCCACTACGCCACGATTACCTTCTAATTTATAATATTTTATTATCTAAATTTAATATAATTAAACATATTGTATTGTCCAAATTTATAGATGCTAAATAAAGTAATAAATTCTTTCAGTCTACCCCGCTAAAAGGAAAAATCATTCAAATAAGTGAACGTCATAAAATTTAACATTATCAATTGAAGAATAATACATGACTTACAATTGCAGAACATGCAAACGAGACATACGAACGTTGGTACGAGTAAGTAAACAGGTCGCCGTCATACAAAATATTTACAGCGTCGGGGCAGGGAGCTACAGTCGTAGTANAATTAACAATTTTAACTTAGAAATAGAGCAACTCATTTCCAAACATCTTTATCTTTATAGAGAGAGAGAGAGAGTTAAGAGAACGCCATACAACTTAACATTATCAATTCAAGAATAATACATGACTTACAATTGCAGAACATGCAAACGAGACATACGAACGTTGGTACGAGTGTGTAAACAGGTCGCCGTCATACAAAATATTTACAGCGTCGGGGCAGGGAGCTACAGTCGTAGTAAGACGTCGAGTTAAATAACTAAATTATATATGGCATAAGCCTTGGCTTGTGGTATTTAGCTATGAAAGTATATGTAAGTAAAAGTTTAAAATATTTCCATATATTCGAACTAATTATATAAAAGTTATCCACTTTATATAAAGTATCACAATTTTAAAATTTCCATTTAAAATGTATTTTCTAATATTTCTTCCAACCTTTTCTTTAGCAAGACTTTAGCAAGCCATTTATTGTAATAGGTTAAGGTTTATATATATAAATAAATAAATAAATAAATAAATAAAGACTCTTCAATCAGTTCATTTGGGCGCCACCTTTGTTCGCTCGCTGGTGTCAAAAAGTTTCACTTTCAAACAAATCGTGATTGATTTTGAGAAAGCGTAGGTACATCGTAACAAGAAAAGTTTCTTTTTTTGGATAAATTTTATTGTGAATCTTTTCTACTTTTCCTTTTATGTTTTACTTAATAATTAATTCATAAAGTAAAGTTTTTATTGACTTTCTTATAATATAAGACACTAGTCTCTAGTTAATTGCTGTGCCGATAGATAGTGATCTATCCTATTTTTTTAGTTTTTCACTGTATTCCTCACAAAAGTAGGGGAGGATTTTCCTAATAAGGACAACAATTAAAATATTTATTGGAAAAAAGGAGACAGAAGATTTAGATGGAAGCAATCTTGTAAGCGGAAATCAAATTGACAACCACTGCGTACCCAGACATGCTTCAATAAAGTCACTATACCACTAAGCCACTACAGCAAACGACTTGTCTTACATAAAAAAAATAAAACAAGAATAAATGTCACAAATTGGTAAGCAGTTCTTCAATAGAAGAATAAGCATGATAGTATCGGTACATGATAAAGAACGGTGAAGTGCTTTTCGGACACATCTTTTGAGGGCTCCGTACCAATTTATAAAATTGTAAGACAATAGAATTAGCTATATAAACTTTTGTTTGCGGGTTTTACATACATTAATTTTGTAGTTATTGCATATTATTATACGCGTATAAGTATATTATAAGTTTGTAAATATTTTTTCATTTTTTCTGATATATACCAACAGATTTCTAATTATCGGTTAATTCCATTAATTCTACTTCCAGTTCTCACTTTTCGGAAAAACGGGAAATCTATATAGGTTTTTTATATCTCATTGGGTTGAATTAAAAGTTTATTTTTTTCAGAGCTCTTAGGAATTGTAAAATTTTCACGAGAGACGGACAAACAACCACTTATGGACATACGTACAAAAAATTGATCCCCTATTAATTTCTTATTTTTCATGGTAAGGAACCCTAAAAAAGGTACAAAGTAACTAGTAAGCGATATTTACCAAGGCGGACCAGCGCGAACGCTCATAACTTGTTTTCCTATTTGCCGCTTCATTTAGTAACAGAAACTTTCAAAATCAATATTAATCTCTATTGTTTACCATCGATTGTCGTTTTACTTACGTTTTATGATTATATCAGGTATTTTATTATGAAAGCACTTATGTTTGGAGGCCAGTCGTTGTGCAGGGGTACAAGCGTGTGACTGTCTACCAGACAGCTTGTGGGTTCGATTCCCGCGCGAGGATATTAAATATTAAATATTTTTATATCTTCTCTCTGGAGACGTTGGTTTCCGCCACTCAACACGCAATACTTCCAGATAATGGAGAACGGAATGTCTTAACACTAGGTTCCCTCTGCCTACCCTGCAGTATGCGGGATGCATGCGTGACGCCAATAAAAACCAACTCATAAGTCTAACAAATAAGAAAATAATATTATTAAAATATGAATGCTATATAAATAGGTAAATAGATTTTATATCTGAATATAATTTTGAATACATTTTCTTCTTAATAGAAAACTGGGTCGCTCCAATAGGTTGTAGATCAAAGAGCCATTTAGAGTGTGGTTTAGCGACTAACGACGAGCAACAACGTTTGAAACGACTTTTTTGTTTATCACTAGTGGCGTTCTCGCGGCTTCGCCTTTTTCCTTTTTAATTAATATTATTTAAGGGTATTTAGGGAAAATTAGTTGACTATTTTAGTGTGATTACCTAGGTTGCTATAAGCTTAATTAATTGTAATTTGAATGTTTTTCGATATTTTGATATTCGCATCGGTGATCGTGTATCACGTTACGGTTAATACCTTTTCCGCGGGAGTTTCGGGTTAAAAAATAGCGCATACAAAAGTAGCGTATAGCGTTGACCCGACCTTAAAATGGTTCAACAAAAAAGTTTTATTCAAATCTGTCCAGTGGCTCAGATGTGACAAACAGACAGACAGATAAAAATTTAAAAACTCAAAGACTAGTGTTACTATTTTACTTCATCTTATAATTTAAGGCCTTTATGTCAACTTCGGGTATATAGCCTAAATGTTTTTTTTGTAATAATTTTAAATGTACAGACACCCTTTTTTTTGTTTTATTATAGTATAGAAGATAGAATATAAAAACCTTATGTTACTCTCCAAATCATGACTATGTATGTGATGATGACATAATAATGGCATATGTTTGTTCTTTGGAAATCAATTCAGCCATAGAATTAACATATTTATTTATGGTTTCCCATAAATTTTAATAAACATCTTAATGGAGATGATGGAGTCTGATTCAACACTGTTTGTTTTATTGCTCAATATAAGAATAATAAAAAAACGGTTAAGTGCGAATCGGAATCGCCCATCGAAGCTTCCGTACCTATTTCAGGATTGTAAGTACAACTTATAAAAGTTGACTAACTTGAGTTTGTATGCACCCATTTTATAACTTTGAATTCCACTACAAATATAAGTTTGTAATATTTTTTTTCTGTAATGTACCTGTAAATATTAAATTTTCGTTTATTTATACTGACAGTTCTCACTTATTTCCCAAATTTAATAACTGTAGGTCCACGTCAGTGTGTCAGTCACAAAAAGGTAGGCAGACCATATTTTTAAATTTTCATATAATATATAGAAACATAGATGGAATGAATTTGTAGCAACAAATTTCAACGATATTTACACAAATTACACGTGTGCCTCATATTGATCCGTTTAGTCCTAATAGCATCACGTCGGACTGACCGCTTCGCGTTACATTTACTTTATTAAAGCGTTTATCCTTATTTAGTTAAATTACATTAAATATAATTATATATATTAGTTTACATTATTTATAATATGTTTAAGTTTACTCAGAGAGTGCTCAGCAGGTCACAATTTGCAGTTGGCAACCTGGAAGTCAATCGATTACGGAACCAGGTTGACCCTCTGAAGGGTCAACGAAAAGTACAAGTTGACAAAATTAAATTTATGTATCGTTTTCTAGAAAATTAATACTATTCATAAGCTTTATAGTTTTTATCTGTAATATAACTATAGGTAAATGATCTCATGCTAAAAAAGTACAGACGGATAATAAACTGATGTTATAAGTGTGGTGGTGCAGTGGCACAGCAATCGACTATCGACAACGCGATGGTTGTGGGATCGATTCCCAATCGAGAATTCGGAATGAAAACGGAGTGTCTTAACACCTATTTTAACGAACATATTCCCTACACTGCAATGCAGCAGAAGAAGAAGAAAAGCGAGAAGCTGTATTATATAATTTTCGTGCTATTACTTTATATTTTCGTTTAATACAATAGTATTTACGTTGGCAAAACAACGGCTATAATTGGTCCTGAATCTCCCGGGACGTCATATATTTTGAAATGAAATAGATGTGTCAAGACTTACAAACAGTAAGTTAGTGTTATTGTCCTAGTTCTAGCGTAGAGTTCCTCTTGAGTATCCGAACTAAGTAGCTTATATGTTTTATAATATACTAGCTTTTGCCTCCTGCTTCACCCGTGTGAAAAAACGAAAATAACTAAGAGTTGCGTACGACCTATGTCTCAGAAGTGTCCGAGGTAACTTTGACTCCAGGTACAACGATTGAATTGATTGAAGCGATCAAATGAGGTAATATAATCTATAGTCTCCCTTCATAAGTTAAATATTACAATTCGGACCCGTTGTTTCTGAGATTAGAGCGCTTAACCCAACAAACTCTTTAGATTTATAACATTTGTAAAGACACATAGTAATTATCTTTGCTGTTTACTCGTCCCGCATTTATTACGGTGGGCGGAGAGGTAGGACGTTGCTATCCATCGTAATTGTGACGAGATATTTTGTTCAAGCTTCAATAGTAATTGTTACTAATTGACATTAAGCTCTTCTTCATTTATAACTTCAATAAGAATTTTAGTAACATTATAATGTTTCAGTTCAAAAGTGATAATTATTACATTTACCATTCAATAATTCTCAAATGATTTTCATATATTTTCATTATTCTATAACAAAAGACCAATAATATACATTAGGGCGCAGGTGCGTTCCATTTGACGTAGTATTATACATGTTTCCTCTATTCATCTACCGTATACGTATATCCTCGTAAGCCATCCAGTAACGAGATTTAAATTCGCAAAGTAAAGCGTTTGAAGGAAAATTGAAAATTCTAATCATTTCATTGAAAAGGCAAGAGCCGGTCCTAATGTGGCTGTGGGAGCGCAGGCTCGCTCCTGTAATTGGTACATATGAATCAATTTTCTTATATAATTTAAATGTATATTATTTGTTATTGTATATATATGTATAAAGATACTCTGTTCTCCACATGAAGCTCAAATTTCGAGACACTACGTGTTGCTGAGTGCCGCTACTTAACGACGCACAATGTCTCGAAAATTGTAAAACTTAATGTCGCGGTTTGTCTCGTTACCAGAGCGAGAAACAGAAAATATTCAATACTAAGGTGGGAATCGAACCCAGAATCAACTTGTTACAATAGCCTTATTTTTTACAGCACTATGTATAACCAATATTTCGATACAAAGTAATTAAACACGTAAAAAATGCATGTAAAATACAATTCTATTAATAAGCGGAAGTATTGTGCCTCGTTCTCCCGCGCCTGATGAAGCGTTCAAGTGCTCGCACAGAGCGCGACGCAATCAATCGACGGCTTTGCTCTCTTTACACCACTTGAAGCTATAACAACCCTTATAAAATTATGCCGCATCTATATTTACTAATTTATTGAATTGATTTTTTTTTGTTTGGGCGGTGTTTGGGAAATGGATTGTCTTAACACTGGGTTTCCTCCGCCTACCCTGCTTTATGTGGGATACAGCGAGAAGCTGTTTTTTTTTTAATTTTTCGTTTTTTTTTTGTTTGGGCGGTTGGGGAATAGAGTCGCTTAATACTAGCTAGTCACGCCTCTGTCTACTCTGCAATATGCGGGTTGCGGCGTGGACTTTATTGTTTTAAGTTTCACCTGTATCTTGAATATAAGATAGGCAGAGAGAATACTCTAGTGACAATACTCTCAGTTCTTCACACGTATTCGAGTGACCTTTCATATTTGTCGTACTAGAGTGTGGAAATGAGAATAAATATAAATTCATATTGCCCACAGCGGGAATCGAACTTACATTTATCGCGTTTCACGATGGCCTAAACTTATTCATATATGTGTATGTACATATATTTGTAGGCATTATTGACACCATGTGACGAAAGCTTCAAAATTTGTATAGAAAAAGTTTGTAGTTTACGAATTGGAATATTTAGAGCGAACAAATTTATGTTCAGTACGTCTATTAGTACATTTGGGCCTTCATTGTTTAGTTATCTGCTTTTAATAACATGCTGTATAATATTAATATGTATTTACTGCTTATTGATGGTTTGATTTTAGTATCAAAATTCAAACTGAACATAATATTAGTTTATTACACGTATTAGTTTAAAAGCTATGGACCGTCGTTGCGCAGAGGGATGGCGTTTGTCTGTAAGCTTAATGGTTGTAGATTCGATTCTCGCTTAGGGGAATGAGCTATTTTTATTTTCTCGCTCAGCCTACAACACAAAGCGCAGTTTTGAGTTCCAATACTCAACGCGCAGTGTAACTAAAATGACATTTTTTAATTAAACTTAATTTTAGAGAACAAACTGCAGAACATTCGGATATCGTAAATCAAGCTGCCGTTTTGCTCGTTTGGAAACCGACAAAAATAAAGCATTTTTTGTCATGAAAACAAGTTGCCCAATAAAAAAATGGCCTACTTCCGGTCTTTCAAGCCACAAACCATTTGTGCGCTACCCCGCAGAGTATTGCGCGCTCTATATTTATACACACCACTTTATTTCCACATACGAGTAGATCAGTGTATACTTACGTATATTTTCACGCATTATCCTGAGTGTAGCAGGATAGACAGGGAGAACCTAGTGTCAAAACACTTCGTGGCCTTCGCACGTATTCTTTATACACTATGTGTTGAGTGGCGGACGTCAACGTCTCGTTTTGCTCTGCCAAAGCGGGATAATGAAAACAATTCACGCTCCCGAGTGGAGATCTAAAGCTATAGTATCTATTTATACTGAATCGCTGTCCCACTACGCCACTATAGTCTCACGTATACGTAATTACTATGCATATTAAACTGATATTGACGCTTATAATCTAATATTAATTTTACGTATTTCCTGTCGCATAGAGTACATAAAAGTTTCTCTTTTTTCGTACATATTTGGCGCGACGTTCCAAATTTTAAATGTAAAAATTATTTGGCTAAAGAATTCAACTCCCTACTAAAAAATATATTTTTACTACTTCAACTGAGCTACAGTGTCTAATTAAAATTAAAAAAAAACGTCGTTTATAGTAATACCATTTTTGTATTTTTTGTTACTACCATTATCCTTATTTAAGGAAAGTCAAATGTGATTTATTTCGTGATAATTTATGAGATAAGCTTTAGCGTTTTGAGGAAAAACCAAAAAAAGTAGAGACAAAAATACATTTATGTATCTTTGTAATGTTTTTAATAAAAAACGGTAAAACCCAACAATATAAAATTATTTCTTTTTTGATTTTTAAATCAATTACTTTACCTTTTAGATTTTTAAAGCAATTACACTGTCTGATTTCTATACACTTTTACACTCTAAATCACTAGTACTTTTCAGTGGCGAACGTGATAAATTAGGCTTAAATATAGTTTTTACGCTAATCCTGTCTGCAACCCTAATTCACAAATGGTAGAAATACCGGTTGTCTTATTCAATGTGGGCGTCTTATTCAATTTCTGAGAACGCTGGCGGGAAACTGGCACCTCGTTCTCATGAAGAGTATTCTTCATCTGTCGAAGCTCGTCTCCTAGGTGTTCAGTGTCGTACAGGGGGCGGGCTCTGTCAAATAAAGATTTTCCAACGGTAGATGACTGTGTAGGGTGAGATCACCATTGAGGTATCTATTTGCGTGCGAGGGTTTCCTATATACCGTCTGGTCTACTGTGCCATTAGGATTTTTATGATTTTTATCAACATCACCCTTGAGGCAAAAACGCGTAGTTCAGTTCCGCTGCTCAACACGCAATCAAGTATTCGGCGAAAAGTCAGGAGCGGAGTGTCTTAACACTAGGCTATGCTTACCCTGCAACATACGAGTTACAGAGTGAAGCTTTTTGAAATAATAAAAAAGAAAACCAAACAAAACAACATTTTCCCACCAAAAATTGTTTATAGGATTTTAATTGCATCGTTTCCGGTGTGCGATATTGCGCGATTGCCAACACAACACAATGAGCTTATAACAGCTACAGCCTCCCCCCCCCCTCGCGCGGGGGGGGGGGTCCGTCCAAGGGGAGGGAAAGGGGAAGGGTAAGCTGTGAAATATTCACTGTGTACTGAGCACCGTCGTTGACACAGGAAGTGATTTGTTTTGACTTTTCGGGCAATGGGACGACAACTATATTGGCACAGAGATTTATACTGTGTATAGATTTTGAAAATTTTTGTTTAGTTTGGAAATATTTTATGAACGTTTATCTTATGTATAGTATATTTTGTTTTTAAAGTATATTTGACTATTAAACATGATAAAAGAAAAAACAACAGTTCTAACACTATGCGATTTTTATATGGTATATCAAAAAAGAATAATTCCGTACAATATTTTACATACTTAGGTATCAAATATTATTTTTATTATCTTCTCACTGAATGTTCCCACTGTCCACGATCCCCTCGCACAGTCCATTTCCCCGATTGTGAATAGAACCCACTACTGTCGCGATACCACTGACAGTTACAGTAAGGTCAACAATTTTCTTACTTTTAATTATTTTCTTTCCGAGTGAACAATGTAAAATAGTTCCTTAATCTGAAGTTATTCAGAGTGGCCACGACTGGTTGACCGTACTATAGTGATGATGCATAAACATTAAATACATTAATAAATGAATGAACAAACTATTTCCTAACACGAAGTTTCTACTTCATACTAAATTGCTTCCTGATATAAACTAGTTCCAGAATAAATTGAGTTTTGCGTGTTTTTGTGGATTTTAAAAGAGTTTAGAGTTTATATGTTCAGTTCGCTGTTGGCTGTTTACATTGTATAATTACTTGTGAAGAGGAAGCTTTGCGTCGGTACATACGAGTACGGATACCACGAGTTTATGGTGAGAGAAGCTTTAATATATTTTCATTACGATACAGCTACAGAGGCCGTAGTGGCGCATTGGTGGTGCCTGTAAACGCGACTGTTGCAAGTTCGATTTCCACACGAGGAAATTAAATATTTAATTTCGTTTCCTCGCTCTGGTGTCGAAGTAAAAGCANAGTTCCAGAATAAATTGAGTTTTGCGTGTTTTTGTGGATTTTAAAAGAGTTTAGAGTTTATATGTTCAGCTCGCTGTTGGCTGTTTATATTGTATAATTACTTGTGAAGAGGAAGCTTTACGTCGGTACATACGAGTACGGATACCACGAGTTTGTGGCAAGAGAGTTACGCTTCAAATATATTTTCATTACGATACAGCTACAGAGGCCGTAGTGGCGCAGTGGTGTTGCCTGTAAACGCGACTGTTGCAAGTTCGATTTCCACACGAGGAAATTAAATTAAATTAAATTTCCTTTCCTCGCTCTGGAGTCGAAGTAAAAGCACCGCGGTTTGTTATATTGAAAATTCACATTTGTATTTTAAATATAAAATATAGTCTAACTAGATAAATTAGACAGAAAATAGAGAAAAATGTTTAACAATCTATGACAAAACAAAACAAATGATCGTTTCCTTTTAAGTTACTTAAAATATTAGGAGCATATGACGCATGAAAATAACTAAATTTTGGTGGTTAAAAGCAGGTTGTGCTACATAATAACCACGATAACCACAATTTAAGTATTCCACAACTTTTATAACTTATGGTTGGCCATAAAACAATTTTAACAGGAGATCCAGGCAGGTGTACCGACACTCCGCCGTCACGTCAGCCGCCGTAAAAACAATGACCTATAAAATGTCACCCGTGTGAAATCCGGAAGGGGTTGCCTCGTAAATCCTTGTCACGTTTTTGCTTCTACCCTTGCATTTTACAAGTGTCTCTATGCTTACTGAATATCAATTTGTATGGGGAAAGTGGTTAGATCAATATCTATGACATTCGAAAAGAATTAAGTGATATGGTACTAAAATATTTTTGGGCACATGATGTTTGTAAAAAAATGGGTAAAATTGGGATAATGGTCATTAGAATGGCTAGTGCTAGTGAGGATTTATGATGAGAATAAAGAACATGTTCAGTTGGCTCGGACATGTCGAGAAATCAAAAAAGTTAAGAAAAAATGGCAAAAAGATAAAGAAGAAACAAAGACAGAAAACAAATGTTATATTCATGTATCCAGTGGGACAGACAAGGAAAGCCTAGAGATATACGTCATTTCATTCTCCGTTCTCCATCATATCTAGAAATTGACCATGATGTCAAATTAATTAAGCAAATATTAGAATAAGTATTTCTTTTTCCTTCAATTTTCTACATCTTTTCAAGTAACTTTGTTTGAATTTGTCTTCATTAGCTGTGAAAATAAGGACATTGGCTTCTGTTACAACGAAGTTGAAAAGTTTGTTTTGTCCGATATTTCTTGAGGACAATGAGCCCAATCAGTGAAGTTGTGAAAGATTCCTATACTACTTCTTACAGGGAATTAGTAGCTTTTGTAATTCAATGAAACTTCTTTAGAAATGTTTTATCAAAATTCAATTCATAGATAATATTTTATCTTAGTAAGATTATTTTTTAAGTTAACAAAGTGTGAAGCACTTCTGGATTCGTTGCATGTTGAGTGACGTTACTATAGGAAATCAACATATTGAATATTTTATTCCTCGAGTGGGAATCGAACCCACAACCTGTCGCGTTTAATACCGCACGCTGGTGAGCCTGCGCCACGACTGGCTTCTTTTATGGCTTGCAATATTTATTTCTTATAAGAATACATAATTAACTTGCATGATAAAGATATTCATTAGTTGGGTACATTACACTAAATTAGTATACGTTGATTGACAATATAAAAATACAGTTAGGTAAAAAATTGTCGAGTGAAATTTAGAGCTTGAATTTTATACTGAGTGAACAAAGAACTCGGCACCCATATACGAGTAGATCTCCCATTCTTTTATCGGTGAAGTCGAGAACGATACATTTCTTAACATTCAGCTTGGTTCTTTTTTCACGTTTTGATGTGATATAAAGTACACCCATAAATAAAAATATATATTTCTAAAAACATAATATGAAAAATAAAATTAACTATAATAGTTTTAATAATAACTTACAACGTAATTTCTAGTAAGATATATTAAACGATACCTTCGATAGAATATTCATAGAACAACTTGAGCCTCACTTAACCCTGCGATAGGATCCGCACTTAATTATATGATAATGGACCATCCATTACACTGTGAATATTTAACTTGACCATATTACATCATTATTATTAGTTTAAAATATTTACCGGTAAAGAAATTAATTGAATTCTATTACATTAAATAAAATTTACTATTGTAATAAGATATTAACAAATATAATTGTTCAAATTGATGGTTTTAATAAAACAAGTTTCAAGTAACATAGATTTTTTATATATTCTTTTATTAGTGTAGCTTATAATAAAATCTAAAAAAAATATCTAAAAAATATCAGATTCACACGGAAGTGACAAATGACAAGCTACTGTACCAAATTTGAAGTGAAAAATTGCAACTATGTAAAGTAAAGGGGAAACTGGGACAACAAAAAAATGTAACACAATCATAACGACTACAAATACTATGCGTTATTTTTTTTATATCTATACAGATTTTTTTAGCTTCACGCTGTATCCCGCATGTAGCAAGGCACGCAGAGGAAGTTTAGTATTAAGACAATCCGCTCCCCCCTTTCCACTGTATTCTGGAGGTATTGCGTGTTAAATCGCGGAACCCAACGCCTCATTCACCGAGGGAAGGAATGAAAATATTAAATATTTCGTTTCTTCGAGTGTCTACAGTCACAGGCTTATGACGTTTGGCCCCTGCGCTACGACTGGCTTCAAAAATCTACACTCATCCCCCACATTTAACAGTGTGGCAGAACACAACCCTGCGCTTTGTCATAAGTAATTGCCGCAAACATTGAATAATTGTGTTTATATGTCGTGGAACCATCAGCAATAAAAAAACCCAAGTCATACATGTCCAGGTCGTCGTACCCCACTCTACCCCATTCTACCCAACGAGCCCCAATTCTAATTCATAAATTGGTGAGTTATGACGCGTACAGCTATAAACAAAATCGTAATAAAGTTTTTATGAGCAACCTGTATGCGAAATTTTAACGTCATCGCTTCCGGCCTTTTGGCGACGCGATTGCCAATATGCCAGTAGCCCTGTAACTTTGCAATAAAATAAACACTCAAGTGACGACGAAGGACTGAAATGTGTTTTTAATGAGATGTTATGAGACTTCAAGTTTTTATGTTGAAGTGTTTACATAATAGAAAAAAAAATAGCTTTAAATTTTTATTCTAACCCATATAGAACCAAGACGTTCCGTTCTCCACTTTGAATAGAATTTCTAGAAGACATTGAACGTTGAGGAACACCCCCCCCCACTCAGTATGGAGCGAACCCACCACCCCAAAAGCTGTCCCACTACGCTACGATGGCCTTCGTTATTTTGCTATTTGCAAACTGTTGAAACGTTTACAATATTTTTCAAGTACTCATTGTCTTGAATCACAGAAGCGTGTGTTTTTGGTAGAAATGAAGTAGTTTGGTTCCTTTTATTCAAAGTCGTGTTTTTACTGCGGAGGTCGAACTAAATAAACCGTCACATACCTCGCCCAATGTAAGCTACAATTGCCGTTTGATGTTAGGGTCTAGTCAGCATTCGGTTTTTATGTATTTCACCCTGCATTTTATTTGGTCGTGCAAAGTAACTAGCAGTAAACGAAATTTGCTCTGCGGACGAGTATGATTTGTGTTTAGAGCAAATAAGCTAAGCAATAAGTGGCACAAGCGTGTAACTGTAACGCATCGGTTGTGAGTTCGATTACACCTTGAGGAAATTAATTATTGTTTGTTAATATGTTCACTTCTTGTAATTTCTTGTATCAAAGTTAAGGCGTAGCGTTATGTTCCACGATTCTTAAGTGTAGTGTCTTAACTAGGCTTCCTTCGCTCTCAATTCTAAGCATTACATAATATGAAGTCAAGAAAATGTAAAAAAATATAGTAAAAAGTAAAAACATACTAAACATGAAAATTATTTCCGTACTTTTCTCAACGACAAACATTTGCTAAATACATAATACAGTCGTCATTTTACGATTATACGAGTATATCACTCTAAAAAGGATAAAAACGTATAATTTGAAACGTCCAGATGATATAAATAAATATGTATGTATATATATATATACTTTTATATATGGGACCCACAATTTTCCCTATTGTGTCCAGTATAACAAAATACCTACATCAATATAAAGCCCGGAGGGGCGTTTCAAACGTTTATGTAATAGCTTACGTTTGGACACAAAAATACGTTTTAATGTATCCACCGGGAAAGCGAAGCAAATTAGATAAATTTGTATTTTGTTATAGCTTTACGCTGTATCCCACAAGTGGCGGAAGTTAACGCCGCGCTTTAAATCGTTACCAGAGCAAGGAAATGAAAATATTAAATATTTTATTTCATTGAGTGGACATCGCACCCAGAAATTTCGCTTTTAAAATAACAAATTTTACATTTTCTACAATTTTGTTTTTGTTTAAATTTATGTGTATATGTGTGTAGTTTTAAAGTTGATTTAAATAAAAAAAGCTCCAAAATGGCGACTTGAAATATTTATTAAAAGCACAATATATATATATATGGTTGATTTAAAATGACTAATTAGTACCAATTGATCGGCGGACGTTGAGTGCATCGGGCAGTAAGCACCACACCGAGTCCACTCGAGAGCGTTCCGCTTCGTGACCTTTACCCAATAACCCTTTGTTTTACGTGACCTACATAAATGTCTTGTAATGCTTATAGTTTTTTTTTTCAGCTTCACAGACGTCTTTTAATGTTTATGTTTTTTTTTCAGGTTAACACTGTAGGGTACGCAGAGGGGAACCCAGTGTTCCTCACAGGTCCTAAGCTTTACTTGTATTCCTTACAGGATGGCAAGGAATGTCAGCAGGGTATTCTTGTAGTGGTATTTGTGTTCCAACCTAGTGGCTTTACTCGGACGAATGTCGTAAACATACTTACTACTGTTGCATTAAAAGAGCTGCACTCTTGCTTTTTAATAATAAATTTGTAACGTATTAATAAAAAATCTTATTTTTAATGATAAATAAAATAAACAGACAAGAAATTTTTTGATTTATCTGTTTATTAATACAAAATTGACATGTCAATACTTTAAAACACCAACAGTGCATAAAAAAATAGAAGAAAGAGATTTACATTTCTAAACAACTAAAGGCGGCTTTATTACCACAGGTGATCTTTCCAGGTAACTTTTATGATAAAAAAGGCCAAAAGATACATGAATTAGTTAGTGTACAAATGATTAATGATATGATACATACAAAAAGTAAAAACCAAAGCAATTGCGCTTGAATTTTAAACGTAAGTGTGTGAAGGGCTTTTATGGCAGATATGGGTCGAGTGATCTCAGTTCAATGTCCACTCGCCGCCTCACTGCTGACCCACATGGGGGCCGGCCTTCCAGAGACAATTATTCATTATCACTTCAAATTATAATCATAATATACAGGAGGTTTTGAGGCTAGTAGTAGCGCAGGGCTCCAAAGTGTGTCTGTACATACGACGGTTGGGAGTTCGATTCCCACTCGAAAGAATGTTTTTTTTTAATATATTTTTCGCTGTGGCTTTTACGATTATATTATATGTATAGATTCGATTGACGTTTTTTGTAAAAATGTAATGCTAAAAGTATTTTCCATAAAATAACAATTTATTCTCATGCACAGTGGAGGCTTTTGTGTTAAAACTAGAAAGAAAAATAATATTTAAAAATGTATTTACAACAGCAGTGAAACGAAATGTACTTTGCACTTAGTCAATGTACAATATCTTTCTGATACTATAGACCGCGTTGAAGTGCTAGGCGTCTCTAAAATATTTTTCTTCACTTCTCCTTCTACTTCCGGTTTCCACTTTCCATCGAATTTTCAAAAACGCGAAAAAATCTATATATTAAATATTATTTTTCATTTCCTCGAGTCAAAATCGAATCCACAACCTATTGCATTTACAGTCGCATGCTTCTGCTTCAGCTTTATAATATTAATAATATAGAAATAATTAACAAACAATAATTAACAAACATACATCCACAAACATTTAATAATAATTTACATACAAAAATATCGATATAATAATAAAAACACCACCGTCATCCCCTAAAAGCATTTTCCCCGTACAATCTTGTACACTTTGCCAGCTTCACTCAACACACGAACATTCTCGATGAAAGTATTTCTTAATTACAACTTGGCATGGGATTTTCCCACGTCCCGGCTTCGGGGACTTAGGGGTGATGAAGACTGGCATCTCATTGGCGCTGGGATGGCCGCGAATTGTGGTAATTACCAACACCGAGGTTCCCTTTTTATGTCATTTTTAATTTTGTGTGTCTGCTTTAATTGTTGTTTATTGTTGGAAGACATTGTATTATTGCTGCTAGGTTGCTGCTTCACGATTTCTTGTTTATATTGTTTAGTTTTGACTAATGAAATGAAAATGAAAAAATAATAAGAAAATAAATTGTTCCCTGAGTAAAAAATTAACCTAAAACATCGCATTTGCGTATAACTGCTTACCACAGCGACATTATTAATTAAATTGCGAATTTTAACGTTAATTATTAAGGCATACATATATCATATTTATAGAATAAGCATATATGTCTTATAATAAGATGAAAACCGATCACGATTTTTCGATAGTTAATAGAGAATTCAACATTCCGAATAAGAATTAAATTTTATGAATCAAGTTTCATATCTTATAATTTTATTTTAAAATAATATTAGTTTTTTACAAATAAACGCTTCATCATAACAAAATACAAGTTTAATATAATTATTTCTTATTATCAATTAAAAAACTCATTTAAACTAAAAAAAAAAACGAATCCATAGACTAACTGCAATCTCAAGTACATATAAAACAGAATAACCAGTCATTTATCACCAATATAATACAGTATAGTACAATAAATATGAGAACGTTGCCAAAAGCGTAACGACCTCCACAGAACAGAGTATTGTATATGACACGAAAGTTGGCCGGCCCTGACCCACTTACGTTACCGCCATGTGAGATACCGTAGACGTTTACCTACGACGTTCCAAGTCGATTTATTTACTATAATATCTATAATTAGTAAATTAGTTAGAATTCTTATCAATTTTAGTATTTTTAAAGTGTTATTCTAGATTTTGGAATGTGAAGTACTTTTTTTTAGGAAAATGTGTAAGATTTGAACGTAGTTGGATTTGAACCTGTATGTTTTACTTAGCCTNAAAATATTTTTCTTCACTTCTCCTTCTACTTCCGTTTACCACTTTCCACGGAATTCTCAAAAACACGAAGAAATCAAAATATTAAATATTGTATTTCATTTCCTCGAGTCAAAATCGAACTCACAACCTATTGCATTTACAGTCGCATGCTTCTGCTTCAGCTTTATAATATTAATAATATAGAAATAATTCACAAACAATAATTAACAAACATTTAATAATAATTTACAAAAATATCGATATAATAATAAAAACACCACCGTCATCCCCTAAAAGCATTTTCCCCCTAACATTGTACACTTTGCCAGCTTCACTCAACACACGAACATTCTCGATGAAAGTATTTCTTAATTACAACTTGGCATGGGATTTTCCCACGTCCCGGCTTCGGGGACTTAGGGGTGATGAAGACTGGCATCTCATTGGCGCTGGGATGGCCGCGAATTGTGGTAATTACCAACACCGAGGTTCCCTTTTTATGTCATTTTTAATTTTGTTTGTCTGTTTTAATTGTTGTTTATTGTTTGAAGACATTGTAGTGTTACTGCTAGGTTGCTGCTTCACGATTTCTAGTTTTTATTGTTTAGTTTTGACTAATGAAATGAAAATGAAAAAATTATAAGAAAATAAATAGTTCCCTGAGTAAAAAATGAATCTACAAACATCGCATTTGCGTATAACTGCTTACCACAGCGACATTATTAATTAAATTGCGAAATTTAACGTTAATTATTAGGGCATACATATATCATATTTATAGAATAAGCATATATACCTTATAATAAGATGAATACCGATCACGATTTTTCGATAGTTAATAGAGAATTCAACATTCCGAATAAGAATTTAATTTTATGAATCAAGTTTCATCTATATATATATAAAATCGAAAGGTCACTCATTCATCACGAAATCTCAAACTATAAGTGCTAGGAATCTCAAATTTTGCATAGGAGTTACTTATAGCACGGAGATGCTCGCTAAGACGGGAATTTGCAATATTCGACTTCTAAGGGGTTGTTTTTGGGGTCGAAAGTTTGTATGAAACTCCGTTACTACAAATGCTAGGAGTCTAAAATTTTGCGTAGACGTCACTATGACGTAGTCATGGAGACAGAAATTAATAATAACATAGTTCACGCGGATGTAACCGCGAGCGGGCCGCTAGTATCTTATAATTTTATTAATACGTTTGTTTATATGTATATTATTTTAGAATAATATTAGTTTTTTAAAAATAAACGCTTCATCAAAACAAAATACAAGTTTAATAATATTATTACTTATTATCAATTAAAAAACTCATTTAAACTAAAAAAAAAAAATGAATCCATAAACTAACTGCAATCTCAAGTACATATAAAACAGAATAACCAGTCATTTATCACCAATATAATACAGTATAGTACAATAAATATGAGAACGTTGCCAAAAGCGTAACGACCTCCACAGAACAGAGTATTGTATATGACACGAAAGTTGGCCGGCCCTGACCCACTTACGTTACCATCATGTGAGGTACCGTAGACGTTTACCTACGACGTTCCAAGTCGATTTATTTACTATAATATCTATAATTAGTAAATTAGTTAGAATTCTTATCAATTTTAGTATTTTTAAAGTGTTATTATTGATTTAGGGATTCGAAGTACTCTTTTTAGGACATTTGTAAAATTTTTAGGACATTGATCAGTCACAAATTGGACTTAAATCGTGATACGTTTTCCAATTTTCATACGATATTAGACTGTTATCGATTATTGTGAATGTTCATATATTTATGTTGGTACCATTGATTCGTATTGATTTATTGAAATTTTAGTGGGATTTTTTAATATATTTTATGAACTTAAGTAAAAGCTTTAGATTTTCTTGTCTTGATAGTATAGTTTTTTGTACGTAGTGTAATCATAAAGTAAGTTAAGTAGTTAATTGGTTTATTTATTACAAAGAAGGAAAGGAAAAAATTAAAATCCATAACAAAAATCTAAAATGTTTAACGTTGTCATTGTACATCTAATATAGAAATAGAAAACAAAACTGCATATACTCATGTCTTTTACATACATTTATAATTACCCATAGTGACTTCTAAAAATAAACTAAAACATATTTTTTACTTTTAACTATTGAAAAGATAGCTTCGTCAAGTGATATATTATACTTAGTATAACTAAGTATATATACGTTCTTAAAACCATTCCCATGTCGACTGCCGCCCTTGTCCCATCCCCCCCTCCGCCCCCACTCCGCGCCCTCCAGAGCGGGCGGCGCAACGCACGCTTGACGATATTCTATCTAAGACGTTTTATCTTATGGAAAATTCTCATTCCGGTAATGTACTCTTCCGTCTTTTTTGGACACCTCGAGGCTGGAACGATTTTGCATAATATATCTCAATGTCTAATATTTGTACAATCGAGAAAAATGAGGAGAGATAATTTTTTTTAGTTATATTTCATTGTATGTTGTCTCCGGTTTTGCTTGTAATGTTTATTAAGTTGTTGCTTCTATTTTGTAGTATTTTTTATATATATTTTTAGGATTTCTTATTATTATATGCAATTTATAAATATATTTAAGCTTCATATATCATGGAAGTCTTGCTAGAATAATCTATTAGACCGTTGTAGCGCAGTCGTTGTGCATTCGATTCCCACTCGGGAGAACTAAGTTGTACCCCAAAATACAATGTCTCGAAAATTATCCAGAAAGTGGAGAACGAAGTGTCTTAAAAGTAAATTCGCTCTATCTATCCTGCTATCCCTACTTTTAAAGCTAGAAAGGAAGCTACAAAAACCCACCAATACCAAAATACTTGTACAAATCGAAATATAACTAACACTCTTCCCAATTCCCTAAAGCCCAGGAGGCGGCAAACTTTGACAAGCACAAAAACAATCCCGCTGTGTTCCCAGCACGTCGACACTGCTAATATACCAGAAAGTTGGTTAATTACAGCCACATACTACGGAAGTTGTCGCTCTGTTCCAGCAAATATCGCGGAATGAAGTTTGAAGCCCCACTCTATATATCTCAGTACGTAGTTACTAGTAAAGCAGAAACTATTTTTATGTTACCAAATATTATGAAACTCAATCCGTTAGTGGAACTCGTTAGTGGAGTTAGATTTCGTATTTTTCAACACTTTTCTCCGTAAATTGGAACGGAAATCATTAAAATTCGTCGCGCTTTTTCGAATAGTAATGATTTATTAATAATTTTTAGATTTATAATATTCCCATACACGTACTGTACGAATATTTATTTATACATTATGATATTAATTTGTAAAATTTTTAAAAATATAATATATTTATATGTATAATTCTAATAATTTCGACGAAAAATGGGGAACAGAAGTGTCCTAATAAGGACGAAGTATTTCGACACCCAGCTCCAAGGTGCTTGCTGCCTACCCTGCTATGTGCGTGATAATGAAAAAAACATTAAATTAATTCTTTTAACATAATTGTGCAAATATCATCATCCTACCTAAGCTCTAAACATATTTTACCAAAACCAAAATTAGGCAAGAAAGTTAAGATGGTTCTTCGAATAGCCGATATAATTTAGTCGATTAGTTTAATGGACCGCACTGTGATAAGAGCAAAAGGCCCGCAGCAAAAGATAACAATCGCGACGGGTCACTACACTCGCTCCTTGAAGCTTATACAGATAATGGCTTTGATACTGAAAATTGTCTAATAAAAGCAATTCTTAATTTTTAATTCAAAAGAAATACAGGATTACATTTTTTTGCTGTGGTGTTAAAAATCTTTTAAGTTCCATTTGAAATAATTGAAATATATTTTATATATGTCGATATAATGGTATGTAATTGTGTCCAATGACCAGAAATAGAACGGAGGCCAGTCGATAACGCGACTAGTTGTGGAGTCGATTCCCACTCGAAAAAGTTATATATTTAATATTTAAATTTCTTTCTCTCTGGTGTCCCATTTCGTGTTTTCCATTTCGTGAAGGTGAAAAAAAACATATTTTATTACAACTCTGTCTCTACTTGTATGTGCCGGGATGGGCCGGGAAAATATAACATTTAAATATTTTAATATAAATTAATATAAATTGTGGTCAGCCATATCAATTGCAAAAATAAGTACCTAAAAATAACCTGGACATGCACCTATATACATATACTCGTATTTCACATGTAATTTTAAAAATGGCGTAACTTTTTATATTTGGGCAATGTTCCGTGAGAATATTAAAATTCAGAGAACGGAAGTTTGGGAAGGTCAACGAGGGCTTCAGGCGACTCCTCACTTAATTTAGAGCAAAATTCCTCTCATAGTCGTAGCATTGCCGAGAAATGAAGAACAAAATGTCTTTTCCACAAGGACAAAAAAATGATAATAAGATTTGTAAAGATTATCAGGCTTTTCAACCTTAATATTAATAATATGTAAGGTGTTGTAATTAAATTCATTATATAATTAGACACAAAAAATATCCATATTTTGTTAAAACTTAAGAAGAATTAATGATTCATTGAAACTTCAAGAGCCATTTGAGAAAATCTTTCATATTAAATGCCTATGACATAACAAATATAATTTCACCTTGACCGAGATTTCGGGACTCGACTTTCTGTCTAATAATAATCAATTACTTAGTATTTTAATGATCTAAATGAATCATTCCCAAATATGCAAAGTGGGGCTTATCAAGTATTTTATGTTCCCGAGAGCGCCTCGTGAGTTCGCGACCTCGCATCACTCCAGTACCGCCGCCTATAAGAATCATCGTTATTTGTTCTACGCTTTCAAATTACTTTTGAAATATGATACTTTTGAAAATAATATAAATTAAGTAAAAAAATAGGTTAACAATGACAAAGATACGATGTTGGTTTGAGGGATACGACCTAATCTAACTGTGCCTGTAAAAGCGACTGGTTGTAGGTGCGAACCGCACTTGAGGAAATTGAATATTTTCATTACTTCGCTCTGGTGTCGTGACAAAGTGCGGCGTTGAGTTCCACCACTCAACATGCAATGCCTTCAGAATTTGTCGGAAAATGGAGAACGGAGTGTCTTAACACTAGGTTCCTATTTATATTATACTTTCGGGTTATTTATGTATAGAGGAATGTTACATAACGTCAATCTTTTCGACATAACCCACTGTGGTACCTACGGTTAGAAGTAAATACTTCTGGCACTTAGAATGTCACGTGTCATCCACAACTCTTAGATATTTAGATTCGACCACGCGGACGAAGCCGCAGATAAAAGCTGACATATAAAAGTAAATTAAACTAGATTTTTTCGCGTTGTTAATTACGATTCGTTACGTAAAGATTTACACAATTTTAAAGTAAATTATATCCAATATATGTGTATCAAATCTGAGCACATAAATTTATCATCATAAATATCTGGTCAAAGTTTTATCAAGTTTACTTAGGGACCGATAAGAGGCTACGAGTCGAATGTTAACGTTTATTGATCTTTCAACCGAGTAGCTTCGCTAAATATCTGTTTCATTTCCCATGAAATCTGGTGTAACTTTCGAAACGTTTCTTGTATATAGGTATGAGTATATCTTAAGAAAATTTCTACATCAATAAGTTATCTGGGATTTTTGCAAAATCTTGAGAATATTGATAGTTTCGGGAAAAGGTAAAGGAACCTAAGAATATGATTTTATCTTTTTGGGTAACACACGTATTTTTTCTCTCCCCATTTGATGATAGTTGTGTGCTAGATTACATATAACGGTATGGGAATGCTATCTTGGGAATGAACTTCCATTTATGTTTTTAAAAACTTAAAGAAACTTATATGTGAAAATAAAAAAAAAAGATTATATTGGGTCTCCTGCAATTTTGCAATATGCAAATACGTATTTAATGTACAAATTCAACGATATAGTACATACTTATTTAAATATATTTTTTTATTTTTCTAGTGATATAGAATTATATTAAAAAAAAACAATATACGAACTTTGACCGTTTTACACACTATACACACCATATTCCAGCAGAATTCTTTTACTAATATTTATCAAAGAAATTTGTTGTCCTTTCGTCTACAGTATTTTAAAGTTTTCAATTTAGAAATGTAATATAGAGGGTATTTGTTGAAACAAATATAACTAAACGAGTCTATTTATAACGCGTGCACAAATTGTGCAAGTCGAGGATGCTCTAACTCTTGCTTATTTAAAGTCTTAGCGAGCTCCGACTGCACTCTAAATTTTCATTTTCTTTCACAATATTTTACAGCGAAACTTGTAAATGTAAGTTTATTTATATGTTACTTTATTAACAAGTAGAAAAATAAGGAGTAGCAGCTTCACTTTACAATCCCACATAGCAGATTTTAACAGAAATTAGGATGTTGGGACACTAAGATCTATATTGTTTCCATTGTTTGTTGTGGATAAAACGCGGCGTTAAATCCCGCCAGCGTTTTATCCGTACAAGTGGGGAAAAAGAACAAATGAAAATATTAATAAGTAATAATTAATTCCTTCGACTGAGCATCGAATCCACGCCTGTCTCGTTACAATCACACCCTAGTGCCACTAAACCACGACGACCTCTATTATAATGTTTTACAACGTCATTATAAGCGTTTCCTCGTAAAGCGCACTCGTGACAGCATATGGGCGAAGTTTATTCGTTTACAGTTCTTCCAACTCTGAGATTGAAAAACTTTAGCGCTTCTCGTGTTTCATTCACAATAAAACTGAAAATTTATAACTTGCGTGAACTCAACTAATAATAAAGTGATCAACGATGAAACACCTCGGTGGCTTTGTGGAAATATCTCTGAACTAAGCTGAAAGACTAGTCTGCGCTTTACTTGTTATAAGCACAAAAGCCAAATATACATGGATCACCATCGTAGTTACGGGTTCGATTCCGACTCGGGGAAAGATTATATTTAAATTATTTTCACATTTCCATTCTGGTCAAAGTGCAGCGATGAATTCCACTTGTCAATTTTAAATGTCTTTTAATTGGACCGCAGGTGGAGAACGGAATGTCATGACAGTAGGTTCTCTTTTAAGATTTCATTAATTATTCATTTTTGCTGCTTTTTCAGGTTTAAAAACTAAATAAATCCACAAAATACTTTTAACTCTAAGCTAGAATTTATACTGCAGTAGTAATTACCTGTAATTTAATGTTTCTCTTGCATTTCGGCCAACTTATGTGAGTATATACTAAGAATTATGGTATTAATTAAGAATTTTAGCTTATGCCATCATTGCAAAAATTGAACATCGCTAGCTGTCGTGCGATGATTGTGATATTATTATTTTCATTTTTTCGCTTTGATGAGAAGGCAAGTGTCTTAATGGGTCCCAGGTTCCCTCTGCTTTTTGCGGGATACAGCATGAAACTAAAGAAAATAAAACCATTTACTGAAAATTTCTACCTACACTATCATCAGAAAATTTAATGCCAATTCAATTTACATATAAAATGGATACATTTAACGCAAAACTCTTCTAAAAGTAAAACGTTGAATACATGAGAACATTACACTCATTCCGCACAGAGTGGACACCGAGCGTCCGCTCTCACGTAGAATTTACATTGCGAGAGACTGGTATTATAAAAGGAAAGAGTAAAATCCTGAACGGTATGAAAAGTACGCCGGTGTTATTGTTGTCCCTTGGAAATACAGAGTACGCTTGTACTAGTGATGGGAAAGTTTATTGAGAGATCACAGATTATAAAAGTTTGTTTGTGTGTAGGTTTTTTATGTCTGTACAGATTAAAAAAAGGTTTGTTATTTTGTTTGTCATTTATAACATTGAATATTTATTAAAAATTATAAAATAGACACAAAATAGACACTAATTGTTATTAACAAAATTTCTCCATATAGTTTAACGTTTACAAATAAAAGAGTAAAAAAAATCTATAAAGTAATTAATACAAAACAAAACTGGTTAAGTGCAAGCAGGACTTAGGAACACACTTGAATATTTAGTGTTCGTTTTTCCTTGATACCTTCAAGTGATCTGAGATAAAAGGTCTTGATAGACGGACAGACGAAAAATACATCATAAGGATTCCGTAAAGTTACTGTCATCGGTTGATCACCTTATAAGATACGGAACCCTAAAAACATGTAAAAACATCTACGCAAATGAAATTGGGATGGTATAATTTTGCCAAAAGAATATAATATACGAAATGATATTAAACAGGGCCCTAACAAAGTGAAAATGGGTCAATTTAAAAGTAAATACACATCGGTCCCTTGCAAATTTGGTACCCTAATTCCACGTTTGCGCGAGAGTGCTATTTATAACATTATTCTGTGCCTTAATCTCTATGTAAATTAAAAATGGAATAGAATTTGCATAATAGTCTCTCCGCTCTCGGAATGGCATCTTTGGTCTGCTTAACTATTGATTGTCTAATGTTTTTTAAAGAATAATATTAATATAATTGGAATTTGAGACATTCGTAGCGCAGTTCAGTATCTGACCGTGGACGAGTGGTTGTGAATTTGATTATCACTATCTAAATAAATTATTTTCATTATCTTCTTCGGGTAACAAGATAAATCACGGCGTTGAATTACGTCGCTTCACACGCAATACCGCGCAAATTCAGCAGAAAGTAGGTATTTTAACACTAGATGCCCGCTGCAAAAAAGTATATTTTTTGCTTGTTGAAGCAGGATGAATATTTATGTATATTTTTTACTTTACTTGAAGAGAATCTTCTAGGAAAAATTCTAGAATCTAATAGGACGATCTCCCACTACACCTTCGACGATTGTGGTTCCCATCTCCACTCGATGGTGTGTGTGGTCATTAATTATAATAAAATTAGTTTCATTTCCCTGTTCTAATAACAGATCTTCCCGAGGAAGAGGAAGTCTTAACACTTGCTAGTGTTACTTGAAGGTTCTCTCTCTGCGATATGCTTCTAAAAATATTTTCTAAATAAATTGTAACAGAAAAAAAAACATATTTAATCATATTATCTTATATAATTCAGTATATTATGTCAATAATCTTTAATTTTTAACCATATTCTTTTCTAGTGTTGCTAATAAAAAACGTCGAAGCAAAACTCATCAAACGCAAGTTAACCGCCCGCTGTAACTATAAAGGCAAGGAACGAAACACATTAAGCCTTGTGATAACGCTACAACTCTATTGAGGTGAAGTTACTACCTCGTTTCATTACACGAACTGCGGCTACAATAATGTAATGAATGAAGATATTGAGATAAAAGAAAAGCTTGAAATTTTTGATGTTTAAAATAAAATTCTATTACTTTAAATCTTATTTTACCTATTTCTTCGTATTCGTAAACAACATTGAAACAAAACCGATAATAATGATTTATATAGCTTCTGAATTCGCCGAATTCTACGTGTTGAGTCGCGGAACTTAACGCCAGGCTTAGCCTTAATAAAGTTTCTCGAGTGAGAATCATCATCTGAGATGATCGTTACAAAGCTCTTTGTTTCACTAACCACTTATCGTTTCATATAGAAACATAATAAAATGTATATTTGTTCAGTTAGTAAATAATATAATAATAATAAAGCCTTTATTTCCGAACTGTGACATTTTACACATTTGAAACTAAAAAAACACTTGTCTCTCAGTTCGGTGTGTCTTGTGGCATAGGCCTCCTCCAACTCTTCCCATGTTGGAGGGTTGTGGTCGGCTTCCCCCACGGTGACCGGCAGGATTGGGAGACCAGTTAGTAAATCATATTTTAAAAATATTAATAGACTGCGTTCTACCACTCTAGCATCAAAAGAGAAGAAACGAGGCGAAAATATGTTGGTATAAATTTACGGCACTAAACTCTATATTTCACTCGCTCTCATAAAATATTAAATATTATACTTTAGAAAGGCGGAAGGGCGCAGCGGTTAACTCTAAACACGATGATTGTGAGTTCAATTCCTTCTNTCCCTTATATGATGTCCTCCCTCATAAAGTCCCTCGTCCTTTAAATGTTCAGTATTTGTTAATGTTTGTGTTTAGTCCTTTATGTAAATTTTTATGTAAATATATTAAACTTAACAAAATAAAACTTGTTACACAACAACTTGTTGTACAAAATAAAAATAAAATTTATTACTAATCTAATGTGTTGTGTATATATTGTAAATTTGTGTTTGTTTTGTTTTAGGTGAAGGCTGTACTAACACAGGATCTCTTTTTTTTTACATGTATTCTATAATTGTGTATATTTATCTTTCTTATTACCGGTCAATTTCCTTCGTGTGTTTTCCATTCAACGTGACATTGGCGAAATGAATTGTGCTCAACTGGCACGCTCGAAACGCCATATATCGAGAAATCAATCAATCAAAACACTTGTCTCTCAGTTCGGTGTGTCTTGTGGCATAGGCCTCCTCCAACTCTTCCCATGTTGGAGGGTGGTGGTCGGCTTCCCCCACGGTGACCGGCCGGATTGGGGGACCAGTTAGTAAATAATATTTTAAAAATATTAATATACTGCGTTGACTCTAGCATCAAAAGAGAAGAAACGAGGCGAAAATATGTTGGTATAAATTTACGGCACTAAACTCGATATTTCACTCGCTCTCATAAAATATTAAATATTATACTTTAGAAAGGCGGAAGGGCGCAGCGGTTAACTCTAAACACGATGATTGTGAGTTCAATTCCTTCTCGAGAATAAAATATTTTCAATTCTTGCTCTGGTAGCAAAGCAAAGTGCAGGATAGAGTTCTACCACTTAACAAGCAACGAAACTTGAACGGAAAGTGGGGGACGGAGTGTCTTAACACCTCTGCCTTCCCGGCAATTTTTTTTGAGTTAGATATAGTGAGATTTACTCTTTCTGAGTTTGACTGCAGGATCTTGAGTCTCTTTACTTTAATAATTTAAATTAAAATTAAATTAATATTAGATAAAAATTAAATCAAGAAGTATTTTCTGTCAACTGTTCAATTAACAGTTGACAAAAAAATACTCCCTAAGTTTAATTTTCAATTAAAATTATAATAATAAGTTTAACTTTAAATTAAAATTAAAATAATAAGTTTAATTTCAAATTAAATTAAAATAATAAGTTTAATTGGTTGCGGACAGCTGAAAAAAAAACAATCTTCAAATACACGATTCGCTCTAAAATAAAGATTATTCTACTTTAGTCTACACACCCAAAACTTCCAGCCCCGACCTGCAAGGCCCTTGTACGTAACGTCTTATCTCCAGGTTTATGCCCCAATAAAATGCAGGACAGCAGGTGATAGCACTAACAAAGTTCTATAGAGACAATATTAGTCGTCAAACTGTCGACGGGACTCGTAAAGCTCGAGCTGCGGTTACATTGTGATTGTGAGAGCATGTTAGTGCGGTCAATTAAGAAGCAATTCACTTTTTATATACAATTTAGTTTATGATGTTTTTTATAGATGTCGTCTTGGCGTAGAGGCACAAGGGTGTGACTGTAACGATGGTTGTGAGTTCGATTCCCATTCGAGGGAATGAATTAAAATTTCTTAATATTTTCATTTCTTCGTTCTGGTGTCAAGACTAAGCCTTAAGGCGGCGTTAAGTCTTGCCACTGAACACGCAATGTCACGAAAAATTTTACGGGAAGTGGAGAATGGAGAATTTTAACACTAGGTTTCCTTAGTCGCAGGTACCATTACTTCCATTTAAATCATTATTAATAATTAATATTTTCTAATATATTAATATTTTTTTTGCTTTTAATGTAATTTTACTTAGTTCCTATGAAAATAGCATTGTTATAGCTAAACATATCTACACATATATATTAAATTGAGTAACACAAAGTTCACGGAATGTACGTCTGTGGCTGAACTACAACAGCGGGTCGAACTAACTTTGATACGAGACAGAGCTCGTGCAACTTGTACCTGAATAACGAACTTTAGAAACACCTATTTCATTGTGGGAAATAACTCGTTTAAATAATCTAATGTGCTTATATTGCAGCTAGCGGACAGAACGCGTCTTCGCCCGCTTAAATTTATTCTTATATTTTAGCGAAATTGCGCATCTTTTACATAAATTGTATCTTATGTGTTATTTTGATGTTTAAGCTATATTACTGTAAAGTTACATCTAAATTCGTTCAGCAGTTTTTGCGTGAAAATGGAACAAACATTCACATTTATCAATTTTTCTTTAGTGTAAGTTTGTAAAAGTTCCATCCAAATAAGCCTAGTAACCATTAAACCAAGATTTACTCCGAATCTGTCTGATAGTCGTTCAAATAATTTATGACTCTACGTTCAGAGTTCGGTATCAGCAAATAACCAGACGAGATGCTATTTCGAATATTGATTTCCCTAACTGGTTGCTATTTTGGACTTGCAGTTCAATATTACTGAATGATTTTAGTTCCTAAAAACTTTTACTATCAACATGACAGCAGTATGGAAATTCAAATTCAAATTCAAAATATTCTTTCTTCAAATAGGCAATTATTATAAGCACTTTAGAATCGTCGAATGAACATATGAACAAAAAGCTACCACCGGTTCGGAAGGCAGTTCTGCTGAGAAGAGCCGGCAAGAAACTGCTGAGCAAGAATTGATAAATGCTATTATAATTTAATTGGGCATTGTGGCTCAAACGAACAGCCTCTGACTCTAAACATGTAGTTTGTGGGCTAGAACTTCGATTCCCATTTAGGGGAATAATTGTTTTTTTTTTTTCATTGAACTGCTTTAGCGTGATTACACGTGGCAAATAATTCCGCAACTAAATAATGATAACTATTAATTCTGCGACCTAAAAATCAATAATTTTAATATATATAAGATCTATAAGAGTTGGATCTTGCATATATTACAAAGTATACTCAAAAATAATAAAATCATAATTCAAATTAGTATATAGTTGCCGTAATATATCTTTATGAACTAAACGAGGTCGAAAGAGCAGCATTATAAAAGCTATAAAATGTATGGAAATATTATCATTCCAAAGAATTTTTTCACAATGCTCCTGCAATGTGTTCTTGTTTTACTTATAACGGTGCTGGTGGTTGTACATCGAGTGAAAAGAAGGAAAATGTGGAAACTGCATGGAAAACTGAAATCGGAATATCGATATATACCTGTTATAGGACACGCTCATATTTTTCTAGGAAGTAACGAAGGTCAATTAATATTATTTTTTTTTCTAGTTGTAAGCTTCTAGAGATAATAAAGAAAGCATCTATATAGGGCTCCATTTTCTGCTTGCCTTTTATTTGAGAGACTGTGTGATGATTAGCGTAACTTGACGCCGAGTTTTTGATTGGCCAGAGCGGAGTAATTATAACAAATATCATATTCTCGATTCCACTATAAAATTCAAAATATTTCTTTAAAATTTTCGTTTCGGAACTTTAATTATGTATATTTAAAAAAATCCTGCCTTTAATTATGTTTGTTTATTTATAACTCAAATAGTTTTAGTAATGATTTGTTTATATTATAATGAACATTTCATGTATTTTGTATTTAGCAAATACAACTAGTCAAATTATGTTAAAATTTGGCAAACAAAATTGACATCATATCAATTTATATTGAATCAAAAATATGTTTATTTTACTCTTGTGACCTAATCCACAAATTCCATTTACGCATAGCAAACTATTTAAATAAATATTAGTAGATCAAATATTTATTATTATTATATTTTATGTATTAATATGTAAGGCTAGTAGTGGCGCAGGTGCGCAAGAGTGCGACTGTAAACGCGGCAGTAGTGGGTTAGATTCCCACTCGGGGAAACGAATTATATTTACTAATATTTTCAATTCTTCGCTCTTGCAAGCAAAGCCAAGCAAGTCAAAAGCGCGGCGGTGAGTTCCACCAATCTACACGCAATGAGAAAACGACGGTAAGTGGGAAGCGGAGTGTCTTAACACTAGGCTTCCTTTGTCTACCCTACGAAGTATGCGGTATAGAGCGTGAAGCTGAAAAAATGTGTTAAAATATTTCAAAATTATTATAATTAATATTTATGAAATGAATACTTTCTTTTATTTCCTTTTCCTGTAGATCGTATGAACAGTTTTAAGGATCTGGCTCGACAAGCTTATTCAAGCAAATACGGCATGGTCAGCGTGTGGCTGGGTGACACGTTATATATTGGTAATACTTATTTAATAATGTTCATAAGCTTAATAAATATACAGTTTAAATTTAGCTTTAATTGTAGAGATAATTTTCTTCATATAGCAGTGTAGCCAGAGAGAACATAGAGACCTAGTGTTGAGACTTTAGACACTGCATTCCCATTGAGAAATTTCTGTTCCCCACTTTCCGCCGAATTCTGAATACATTGGGTATTGAGTGAGCTCTATGCCGCGCTTTGCCTCACTACCAGAGCGTGGAAATGAAAGAAAAAAACATTTACTCAAGTAGGAATTGAATCCACAACCTGTCTCGCTTCCAGTCGGACGCTTTTTCTTATGTCACTAAAATAATATATATTCAAATTGGAACTTTTTTATTTTTTTTAAGTTGATTTAAAAAACCAACTCAAAAAGTATATACTCAAAATATTAATTGGTTACAGCAATGTCGGAGCCTGAAGCATCACAAATAGTTTTAAAGAGTAACCTGGACAAGGGTCCGCTGGCGAAGCTGGCACATCATCTGTTGGGCAATGGTTCTGCGTATGCGCCAGGTCAGTCAGTATACAGGCAAATACTAAGTTTTTAAAATATAATAAGTGATAATCGTTTAAATAGTTTGTCGTGAAAGTACAAAATAAATAACTAAATTGACTTGAATTGAATTGTGATTAATATTTTGAAAAATTCAGTTGGATATATGAACGTTTATTTATTTTTTACGTCACCCGGAAACGTGGTGTTAAAACACTCCGTTCCCAATAATACACTTCCGTTCTCTACTTTCCGCCGAATTCTAGCATTTCCCGTTGAGCACCGGAACTGAACGCCGCGTTTAATGTGCTTAATATTAAAAAATGACAAGTGACATTAAATATTAGAACTTCCTTACAGTAACTCTTTGGCGTCGTCGTCGCAAGATCCTAACGCAGGCGAATTCCGCAAAGCACGTCAATAATTTCGTAGATGTGTTCGAGAGTAACAGTAAAGTACTGACCGAGCAGCTGGAGCAGGTCGTTGGGAAGGGAGACTTCTCTTTTTGGAACTACTTGTGTGCTCACGCGTTGGACGCGGCTTGTGGTTTGATCTTTTCGCCTAAATTATATTGTTATTTTTTATGGTAGAGGGAACCTAATAATAAGACAATCCGTTCTACACCCACCGCTTAAAACTTTAAATCAATAAAATATTTTTAAAATATTATTTTTAATTAATATTCGTATAGGTAATTAATATAAACGTAACTAATATAACAATTTATTTCAGAAACAATATTTGGGGAAAGATTGGATGTACAGAAACATTCGTGTCACCCTTTCTCCCGAGCGTTCGTGGAGCATTTAGACAACCTCGCGGTCCGCCTCTGCCAGTTCTGGCTCCACAATGACACCATTTACCAATTGATGCCGATCTACTCAACACAGAGTGACACACGTAACGTTATACATGAATTTGTTAATAATGTAAGTTATATTTTGCCTTTTTTAAAGTATTATTTCACACTTAAAAAGAAAAAATATTTTTAAGACTTTATAAAAATTAAGTTGTAAGTAAGCGTATATTCAACGCGTCGGTCATGGGGGACTGGAATTCAGGGGAATTAAATATTAAATATTTGCATTAGTCACTTCCCCACCTTCTGCCGAATTTCTGAGGCATTGCATGTGAAGCGCCACGACAGCCTCAACTTAGTTGTTTGATTGTTATTATATTATTTTAACGTTGGTATGAATCCTTCCTTTTTAGCTGATCAGGAAAAGAAGAAATATTATGAGGGCAAATCAAGTTGATAATTGTAAGTATTCAAAAAAAAAATTACAAATAGTTTTTGATATTATTTTATAGTAGGAAACAATATACAGCGATAACGTTTTACGTAGACTGTATCCACAGGAAATGATTAAATTATTTTCCTTTACTGCTCTGGGAGACAGTGTGGTAAGTTCCTCTACACAACAATATTGTGAAAATTGGACTAGGCATGGACAAGGGAGTGTATTAACACTAAGTTCTCCCTGCGTATATGCGCGATACTAAACATATATTTACATGTTTCATCAGATCAAGATGAAAAGAGGAAATTTTTCGTTGATTTAATATGGAAGTATTCCGGCGGTGATCAAGGGTACTCAGATGTTGAAATCGCGGAAGAATCTCTCACTCTGTTACTAGCAGCCACTGACACCTCTACCGCCGCCGCGTGCTTTACCCTGACTCTACTGTCACAACATCGTGATGTACAGGAGAAGGTTTATCAAGAGTGAGTAGTTCCTTATTTAACTATGGAAAAGAGCTTTAAATTTTAATGTTGATGACTGACATGGTACAATTATAAAAACAATTTTAAAGAAACGTATATTATGCTAAAGTTCATTTAATTTATGCATGTATTCTAAAATTTATAATGCTTTCCACATCAGAAAAGAGGATAGCATATAATCAGAATAATGAAATATTTTTATTTCCTAGTTCTGGTAACAAAATAAATTATACAAATTGAGCAGAAATGAGAATAAGAAGTGTCTGAACACTAGATTAGCTCTGCCTCTTAAAAGTAAATAGAATTTTAAATGAATAGTTTCCTTTTTTGTCATCTTCACGCTGCCACATGTGGCAGGGTAGGTAGAGGGAGCCTAATGCTAAGACCCTCCGCTCTCCAGTTTCCGCCGAATTCTAGATAAAAAAAAAAATATTTTAAATTGTACATTCATTTATATTTTTTAGAATCCAATCAGTGTTTGGTGGCTCTGATAGTATAACGATGGAGGATATGCCTAAGTTAGTGTATTTGGAGGCAGTTATAAAGGAGTCCATGCGCCTCTATCCACCGGCTCCCATTATTACAAGGACATGCGATAACGATATGAAATTACGTAAGAAAATTCCTTTGTTATAGAATTCATATTTTGTTAAATTTTGTTTTTTTCGCTTTTTAAAGTAAGTTGTTTATTATGAACTCTTGGAGTAGTCCCGTCTAAGTGCCTCCAAAAGTTCTCATATGGCAAGTATAATCAACCTTAGGTTAGGAAGTGTAAAGAAGATTGTAAGAGATGAATTTTCAAACTGCCTACAATAAAAAGACAGAAATTGATACTATTTTACTTTCACGCTTTTATTAATTTTCTTTTTATTTTTAAACTTTTGACCTTAAAAATATTTTATTTCACTAACTATAAATTTTGAAATGAAATATTTGTAATATGTTTATCTTACAGCATCTGGCGTAGAACTGTGTAAAGGCAGTCAAGTCCTGGTAAACATATGGGGTCTGCACCACAACCCGCATTGCTGGGGTCCTGACGTAGAGGAATTTAAGCCTGAGAGGTTCTTTAACGCTACGCCGATGCAACTAGCTGCGTTCATACCATTCAGTTATGCCTCTAGAAATTGTG
>JAKRZM010001245.1:0-17100 GCA_036379175.1 Heliconius cydno galanthus
AAGAAGATTAGAATAAATATAATAAAAAACAAAAATATTAAAATCCCGTAGTCTTAATATAAAAATATTTGCGTAAAAAATTGTTATGCTAAGCATAAATTTTCACATTTATTTTGTTATTACAAAATTATCGTCTATTATAATACTTACCACTAGTAATGAAATATCCTTCTCTAAACGTGTGTAAATTTGTATCTTGTCGATAATCAATGACAACAGGGTCTGAAATTATATTAAGTTATATAACTTGCTGCATTAAAGAAATCATATTTTAAATCTATTATTCGTATAACTAAGAGATTCAGTGGAGCTTCAACAACAATAATAAAAATTAATAACTATACAAATGAATACTGGCATTATGCAGTTCGGCATGTGTGCTAAGGGTTATGGTATTCTATTAGACTAACTAAGACTGAGAGTTATGAATTCCACTTAAACTCTCCGCCGAATTTGCGCTTTGCATCGTTACCAGAATTAGGAAATTACAATATTAAACAATTCATTCCCCCGTGTGGGCATCGAACCTATCACACGCTTGTGCCTCTGCAGCACGGCACGGCATCTGTGATCATAAAATATGAGACGTATGTAAGTGTAGGTATAAAATCTAATAAATTACATATTAGGTACACTCCTCGATTATTCAAAACAATAATATGTATGCTATATTAGAATACCTTCACGACGACTTAAAGCAGCTCCTACACCATATCCAGTGGGTTGAATATAATCTTGTTTGAAATTCCATAGCGGAGCCCTAGCTACGGGGTCGGTGTGGGCCGCTGGCAGCGCCATGGGCGTCTGCAGCATGCTCAAAGCAGCCAGAGACCTGAGCACGCTTGTGTACGCTTTACGTTCATCACGGGATGGGGTTCCGTAGTGTACGGTACGTGTTACCACTGTTGTACCTTCTAGAAATTGTGTTTTACATAGTTTGTTACAAACAGTAACTATAAAAAATTGTTATAGAATTTAATTTTAAAAATTAATGCCTTTACGTATTCAGTTGGAAAAAATCGTAATTGCCATATATAATTTGACTTTAATAAAGTAAAAAAAGTATTAAAAAAATATTTGAATTTTGTTTTGTTTCAATTTTGCTATATTAAATCTTGTTCTCACCATCATATTGCCCTCCTGACTGTATTACTAAGGTAGAATTGGTGAAAATCCGTCTGTTTGTTGCGTTAGTGGCTCTATACTCTGGTTCAGCGGCGTTGGGGCCGAAAGCGACGCGGGTCTGCATTGACAACCCCACATAGCCTGCTTGCGTTGCACGTGTCGCATCCACTTTCATACTAACCGTTTTCTCGTTGAGATTAGCTTTTCCCTGATTTCATAATAAATAATAAATATTCTTTGAAGTGCAAGTTAAAATAAAGATAAAAATTCTAGTAAAAAAAATTTAATGGCCAGCTACCTTGCTCTCTATATAGCTAAGCACTGTGCACATAGCTACAGCATCACGCAAATGGGCTTTTTGCATTCCTTTGATTTCGGCTGGATTTTTTTGAGCTTTCAAATAAATTATTGGAGACGGTTGGAATACTCTTTTTAATTGTGGAATATTCTGTGCAATCGCTGCAGAAGCACCTCTTTGGAAAGTTCCTGCGGTTGGTACGAGGATTTTTGATTCCGTTGGTCTTCGTAAATCTGAATATATAGCGGCATAGTCATTTACCCTAAAATTTTAAAGAGATATTAATTGAACTGTAAAATGGCAAAAAAATAAATTAAGATTTAAAAAAATTCTAATTGTTTACTTCGTGCAGTCGAGAGCGGTGTTTGCGTTAGGATAGCAGTTATAGGCAGCAAGGGCTTCACGAACTGGCATAGACAATTTCCCCGCAGGTGTATAGACTCGAAAATCCTTTGCACTTATAATGACAAAAGCTTTTAAAAGAGGAGCATAAGGAAGATCTCTCCCGCGTATATTAAGAAGCCAGGCGACCTCGTCCAGAGCGGTCACCACCATCGCGTCCGCTCCTATCGATCGTAACTCATTGCGGACTGCTTCTACTTTCTCACGCCAGGTCACACCTGTATATGAATACATTATGATTATTACAGTACAAAAAATGTATAGAATTTGATGACCTAATTCTGAAATTATCAAACAATATTAAGAATAGTATTTACCTATATACTCTGGATGATGTAGATTTGCAACGATTCTAGAAAATTCAGGTCTTCGTCTCATAGGATCAACTTCTTCTTCCCATAGCGTGTCTATTAAAGTTGGTGCATGAAATAATTGCATTCCTTCTCGCTGTAGATTAGCACCTAACATCGCCCATTCATTCACAGATGTGAGCCGAGCATCAGCTGCTACTGAACGGTCATTTCGCCTTGGGCGCTCTTGCTAAAGTACATAAATTTTTATAGGTACATTAACTTTATAATTTAAAATCGAAAAAGGTTAAAATAAGCGATTAGCGCATTGTCCGAGAAAGATGAAGAGCACCTTCCCGCAGTTTGTAGTGTGAAGGTTTGGAGAATGTTACATCATTATTTTGTAGTACATCATTATTTATATTAAAAAAAAACTTATCTACTTACCGTGATCCATTCGATCATCGATGGTTGGCTCAGATCGTCCGCATCGAGCACTAGCCACGCGCACGTGAGAGTCGCACGCGCACGTTTCACGTCACCCGAAGGCACCCATATCGCAGCGCCCCCGTCAGCCATCACCACCCCCGTGCCCATACCGTCCCAATTACTTATGTATTCTAGTCGACGCTCTTCGGGAGATGGGTCTTCACTCTGTTTGATTATTTATAATATCATAATTATAATAACTATATGAATGGGTGAAGGAAAGGAAGGGTAGGCTGTGTCCACTCCAGAATAGTTTGGTGCGCGAAGAAAATACCTTCGAAATTACCCCCCTAGAAAAAATTCTAAATATGCTAGATACGCTAATAGATCTAAATCTCATATATCTTAAATTTTCGTTTGGAGGGATTTGTTCGCCTTAACAAAAAAATTAAACTGCCTAAATATTTGCTATAATATAATAGCAACGAGTTTACGTGAGTTAAGGTAACAACTTTTTAATTATTTAAACATTGATATATATTTTTAATAATATATAATGTATAAGCATCTCGTAACTACGGAAATATTTCAAGATCATATTTATTTCAAATTAATCAACACACTCACCAAATGCTCATCGCTATAGAAAATAATATAAGCGTCAAAATAACCACTTATTCTCGTATAGGTAGTATTCCGCATGGCACTTCGTAGTCTTCCTAACGGTGACAAAGTGTTGGTAGCTTCGGAGCATATCTGTGGCGGCTGCTGTATGGTGGGCTGCTGTGTGATCACCTGCGTTATCGGTATTGTTACTGTCGTCCCTTGGGTTGTTGTCGAAGTGAGCGGTCTTTGTATCGTACCGAAGCATGCTGAAATAAATAATTTTATTAATACAGAAACATATAAAATTAAAAATAAAATAAATCAACACTGTATCCCGCACACAACAGGGTAGATAGAGGGAACCTAGTATTAAGACACTCCGTTCTCCACTTCCTGCCGAATTTTGGAGGCATTGCGTGTTGAGTGGCAGAACACAACGCCGCGCTTTGCCTCGACACCAGAGCGAAGAAATTTAAATATACACTTAAATGAATATTTCACTTCCTCGAGTCTTTGAGTTTATTGTTTTTTATGCAAAAGTCATTCTTTATATGTTTTTAGTAAATATTTGAGCTAAAATTATTTAAAACATCACCATTTATGATATTGGTTTTGGTACTTAATAGCAGGTGTATGTTTCATTACAAATCAATATTGAGTTAATAAAATGTATGTATCAATGTAAGTTACTTTGCAATGGATTACAGCGTTGTGAATACATTTTATAAACACTATGAATAATATTTTAACTTTATAAATTGTAAACTTGTAGTGTAAAGTAGCATTAGTCCTTTTGATCTCTCCAGCAAGGTGGAATATGCGACCAGAAAATAAATAAAATAATAATTTTGCTGGTATTCTATATATGTATGTATCTGTAGCTAAAGGTCCTAGAGTCCTACAAAACTCCATTGCTTTAGAAAAGGACAACACGTATCTACATCTCACTCGTCGAGGATATTTCCAATACAATGTTCGTTGATGAAGGAGAAAGCGGCTAGCGACAACGACGGTACTGACGCGGGAAGGTACTAGGACTTCAGAGGCATAGGGAAGCTTTCAATGAAAGTGAGCTTTGTAAAGCTCGCGCGTGCGAGGAGGAGGCACCGGGCGCGCTTAGTGCCTCTCGTTCTGGCACCCTCCCCTTGATGAGATACTTGGATGAACTTCAGTTATACAGGACACGCCCCTTTTAACTTGTCAGAACTTACTCTACTTAATTATTTTTTACTTACAAGATTTATTTTAATGAATTAATTATCTATTATAGTTTTTATTATATGTAGATTAAACTAATGTGCAAAGTGCATTATTTAAAATGTGATATAACTGTGTATATTATATTAAATCAAAGCTTTTTATCCTTTCCATTCGAACTAACCAGAACTTAATAAAGAAAGAGAGAAATGGAAGTTGATAATTTTTTGGGAGGTACCCAAGGGATGAATTCTATTGGAATGACGTCAACAACTAACAGGAACTCAGATATCGACAGGAAGTTTTTCTTCCGGTTCCTTTTCAATTCACTAACTTAAGGCAAAATAGTGTATACCCACCCACTGGGGTTTTTCATACAATAAATAAATATTATTTTATTTTAAGTTATTTAATTATAGATTGTGATATAAAAATTTATGACGAAAATAGGTTATTGTAGAACAAACTAATATTCATGGTATTAAATTTATTTTATAATATCTGTGTATTAAGCCAAGAAAATGAAATGACATTAATAAAGATTATAATTTAAAATTAAAAAAATATAATTAGGCAAATTAAGTCATAATACACACCAAATATGGTCCATTTCAAGAATCAATAACTTAAATTTAATTTAAATTTAATTAAATAAATCAATAACTTAACATTGGTAGACGGACATATCAAAACGTACACCGAATACTTTGTTTTATTCTCTTTCTTAGCTATCCCTTAGGATAATCGTACGTTCCCAAAGGGACAAAATATCCTGCGAAGTACCAGGGCAGCAAATAACAGCAAGAGGTTGCGTGTAGAGTCGTCCTGCGCAAGGATAGCCTCAAGGATTATTATCAGGCGTCGACCGAGACGTTGCATGCAACGGCCATTCACTCCACTTCGTAGGTACACGAGTTAATTATACTGCAGATTGCAACGCTGACGTCGTAACGTGATAGTGCTTGTTTTTTTGTTTAAAATATATTTTTTGAAATATGTATTTCTGAAGTATTTAGAAAGCATTTATATACTACAATAAAAAATAACAGTAATAATAATGAAATTACATTTTTCTTATACTATTTTAAATTTGTATAATACGATATTAATTAATACTGTCGTCAATTGATATCTCTTTGTCACAGTAATAATTAACTGAAATTATGATTCTGATTTTAATAATGTTGAATTTGATTATTATATAATTCAATTTAATGAAAATTTATATTATATATATTTTTTACCTATAAATAATCAAATTCTTATTTTAGTTACAACCACATATAATCCATTATCCATTCTTGAACAATTGAGAAAACAAAAAGAATGCAATACGGACTAGTTTCCTTTAAGCATTCCTCAAATCAAATTTTCTATATTATGATAATGAGAGTGCGTGAAAACAATGGTTTGCCCCCTTTTCATACTAGGGATATATAGGTCGACAGGAGATACAAGCTTTCGAAGGGGACAATGGCATTGCGTGGGGAGAATGGCGGCACGCGAACAATGGTCGACCAAAACGAGAAAGTAACGGCTGACCACTTAAAGTTCTAACCAATAGGAACGCACGCGGGGTTGGTATAAATGAAGGATATTTAAAAAAGAAAAAATTTATAATAAGCATAATATGTTTATATTGTTTGTGGTCTTGAAAATAAAGGGAATTTATTTGATATCATGAGTTTCTCTGAAGTATGGGTTATCAAATATGACTGTTAAATGGACGGAAAATTGGGACGGAAATAAGAGAAATTATTATTTTACAAAATCTTATATACAATTGTAACAAAATGCTATAAAAATAATAATATTAACCTAGGTAGAGTCATATAGGAGAAGAAAAAGATAAATGACCAATAAACAGAACGTGCCTCTTTCCCTCTAAATCAATTATTGTCAGTGAACTTGGAATGCGCAAATCTGACGGGTATGGGGATTGCGTCACATGACGTCATTTTTCACCAGGACTGCATATCTTGATAAGAGTAGGATACAGTAGTAGCAACTAGTTTTTGGTGCTGCAGAATGAAAAATGAAAATGTCGTAAAATATTTTTACTCGATTGAATTTTTAATAAAGCTATTTATTTTTTAAATACTTTATTTTATATTTTATTTATGTTTCATAAAATAAAAATGTTTAATTTGCAATTAATCGTAAAATATAAGTATAATTATTCCATGTAAATGTATTAATTAAAATATTATTTATATAACTAAAGATAAAGCACACGCACCCTATTCGATTAGTCGAAACGCTTCCTTTTTTTATTTTGTCAAATATTTTTACTAGTACTGTTCACTTTGTATACTGCACATAGTAGGGTACAAGCAGAGGGCACCTGGGAACCTGTGTTAACACATTGTCCTCAATAAGACACTTGCATTCTACATTTCCTGCTAATTTCTGAAGGCGTTACGTGTTAAGTGAGGGTGGAATTCAGACCGCGCTTTGGCTCGTTACTAGAGCGAAAAAATTAAAATATTTAAATTTTATTTTCTCGATTGGGAATCCAACCTACAACCTGTCATGTTTACAGTCGCACGCTTGTGCGCCTGCGCCACCACTGGTCTCTGAATCTCATAATACTGAAATATTATTCATTTATTAAAAATAATTCTTATTATTATGATAATTCAGAAAATACATACAGTGCGTTGCTAAAATACTAGGCGCACCAAACTATGTAGAAGGTAGTCCACTAAAATGCTAAGTAATAGGTTTCTATTGCATACGAGAAGGTATATGAACGTGTACGTCAATGGAATAACTAAAATATATGAGATCTTTCTTCGTTTATACAGTCCTGGTGCCTATACGTACTTATACTTGTCTAGACACTAAAAGATTTGCACTGAAAGAGAAAGACTATATATATAATAAACTACTTCGCACGATTTAAATGAAGTACGACATCGGAATTCAATATTCGATAATAATTATATTTGTCAAATATATAATCTATATCGGCTTATGAGTGTATACCTGTTAATTTTTTTTTTAGTTTTGTTCCTTTTTATAACAACCATTCGAAACTGTACAAAAAAATACTAAATTTATATTATATTATATAAATTTAGTATTTTATATTATAGAAATCCTTATTTCATGTAGAAGAGGAAACAAAATAATTTTCAAAATTGTAAAAAACTTTCTGATACATCGTTTTTTAAAGATGTTTTTTTGTCCCTGATATTTTTTTAATAGCTGACGATTAATTATTATTTTAATATTATACTATTTATTGTTTTATATCCTACTTACATAATGATTAATTAACAATGTTTACTTTACTTCTGAGTAAATCTCTATCTATCTATTTAAAATCTAGAAATGTTTCTTTAGAGGTAATCATAAATGTGGATATCTCACATTCATTGATTATCATGAAGTAGGCCACCCTTTCCCCATTATACAAAGACCTACCACAACTGCCGCCCAGTTAGCGTAGGTAACGTGCGACTAAGATAGCAAAATGCATTAATTTCCCTGGAGGAAAAGAGCTGGAACACAGTTGCGCGTTTCAGTCACAGTTCGAACGGTTCTGGTTGAAGATATGAAATGTGGTATGCACAATGCAACTCTCATTTCCGCTGCAGCCCTGGTAGAACAGTCAGGTTTGACGCATGTCACTGCGTCATGGGCGTGTACTGTGTACGTGCGGTTCATTCATTCATGCACGCAGTCTGTTGACTGTTGTATAATAGTAAATACACACACATTAGAGATACATTGTTGCTTTTGAGTTAAACTTATCATATGATTTTCAGTTAATGGTCGCAATTTATTTTTAACTTAAATAACAAAAATGAAGTTATGAATTTTAATGTCATTTGAAAATTAATATGCTTATCGATGTTGCTGTAATAAAGTTACCTAATAAGTTACATATTAAAAAAAGAAAATTAAAAATTTAAGTGGGTCAAAGCTGAAAAGTAGAGAACAGAATGACTTTCTTCTTTTTAATGATTGGTGAAGAGACTAATCGCTCGCAACGCCGTAAACTAAGAACTGAACTGAACTATATTAAAATTACTACTGTTAGCTGTTAGCGTGTATAGCGTGACGAATCATTCATTAAAGACATAGTAATCTATTTAGTTACACTAGAGCAAAAAAATTAAATATAAAAAAAAATCCTCAATTGGGTTTGAAGCTACAACCTATCGCATTTACAAACACACGCTTGTACCCCTGCCGCACGACTGGCCCGTTTTAATCTCGATTATTCTCTCCTTACTCTCCTTACTCGTGCAAAAAATTAAATATGTAGGAATAAAAAATATATTATACGTTTCTTATTTAATTTTACCATTTACTGCAATTGAATTCCCAATTTTATTACCAATAGATTAACATAACTTCACTTGCATTCAGGATATGTAATCACACATAACACACTATCTACATATGTATGCGTGCACACACATCTAGCTAGCGTCACAAACACACGACGTGTTTTGAAACATGTGTCGGAAAGGGTTGAACATGTGGGCTATATGTACCAGGGCGGCATAGCGTTCCAGGGGGTTCTATGTCACACATGAGATGTTCGTGTGTAACTGTGTGTACGCTGTGCCTAGGAGGGCGCGGGTGCGCGTGTAGGTGTACCGCGTTACGCGTTGAGAGGCAATATTAGAACGTCTAAGGGATTTTCACAATATGCTTGGATGTGTATGGTGGATAAAATATGTTATATTTACAAAAATATAATTTATTTTAAAAGTATCAAAAGTATAATATAAGGCTTTAATTTTCGACATTAATCAATTAATAAGCTAAAAAAACCGATTGCTATCCAGCAGATGTTTCGACAAATTATGTATAATACGCGAAACAATTGAAATGGATACTAACCATATCTGCATGAAAATTGTCTTAAAGCCTTCAATATGAAGTACATAATGTGTATTCACAAATAAAATCACAGTATAATTAACTTAAACGAATGACGAACTAATAATTACCTAAAATAATATGACAGAGAGTATTACAAAAACAAAATTAACTTGCCAGTCTCGGTCGCAACGCAAGCCCCGTAATGATCGAGTTCCTTTGAACCCGAGAACTTTATTAAAGTCAATCATAATAATAATGAATTACTTATTATGATATTTATTGATTTAGCTTTCCAATAATAAAATAAATATATTTTTATAACTATTAAGTATTATTTAAATACTGTGCGCGATAGAACAACACATTGTATTTATGAACCAAACCTACATACTTGACGCATTCTCTACGCACCGCTTACTTTTAATGGGCACGCACGTGCGTTACGAATATATCATTCAAAAGCCCTTTCTTCAGCCGAGCATATCTTCGTTAGATATGCTCTCCTGGTATACAAAGTCATTGGGAGTGACATGCCCATTATTTTCTTATTTAAGGTACGCCTATCGTCATTTACACCTTTTCCCTAGCTGGCAAGCGATTAGCTGCAAGGGCTAGCCCCTCTTCCATTAATTTGCATTTTTAATTAGTCAAAGATAGATGAAACGAAATACAAAATTTGAATATAGAATGTATTCCATGTATATATTTTTTTAATAGTAGTTACGTACATTACGTTCATAGTTAGTAAGCTTAGTTCAATGAACTTGTACGTTCCTTCAAGCACTTGCCCTTTTTAATTAAGTTATATTGGCGATAATAATATTTATTGAGCCCTTTTAAATTATTTATATTAAAACACACTATACTAGGAACGCAAAGAGTATGAAGAGGTTGGAAGGGCCGAGTGAAGGGTCTGCCGAACTCCAAGGTTGTGTACGCAATGGGCGTGGTTTCCTCAGCCAATCGCGCGGGCGAACCTTACGCAAGAAGAAACGCGTGAAGCGGCCCTTCACGTTTACTTTACTCAGAGTCAGATGTATAGGTAGAGTCGTCGAGGAAAGAACCGCGTCAAGTTAACTTTTAAATTTATATCATAATGTTAAGATAGTATTTTATTAATATTTATTATTTACACTTACCTACTTGACTAATAATTAAATATGTGTATTTTGCATTTATCTATTTAATAAAGATCACTCTGAAATTACTAAGACTTAAATAGACAGATAGACTGTAAGATATGATTTTACATTTTCATTATTTTAAAGTTCATATTATGTTTTGAAAATATCTACATATTTCCAAGTAAATCCAAAATATATTTAAACCATATGTCTGATTAAATCAAAATTAGTTATAAATTTTCTTTAAAATTAAATAATTCAGGTATAAATAATATCTTGAATCACTAAACATGAAATTTAAATCAGAAGTACACTTTACACCTCATAGACTTTTTTTCATTATCAAGTTTACCTAATACTATCATTATTCGTGATGGTACGATTTAAGAATCTCTAAATGTCATATGCTGTCCTGGTGCTCTCATTGGTATACGTATTGCGGATCCGCCTCCAAAAAAAAAGTTAAAATTTAAATTTTAATTGTACCTTACATACACACATACGTACAAATAAGAATTATTTATGTACTATAAAAACGCAATAAGCAATTTTATCGTTGAACGATAATAATATTTACCCTCTTGCATGATGACATTTACATGTAGAGTAAACTGTTTTATGTATTTATTTGTTAATAATAATACTTAAAGTAAATAAAAAATATCTTATATTTCTGGTACATATTATTTATAGCTATTTTATTATTACAATAATCATGTTAAATAAATAACATAATATTATTACTATCTGTTCCATTCAACGTTACGTATACGTTACGTTATATTCACAAATATTTATCGATACGCGTATTTACTTCATTTATTGGAAACGTATTGGCGATCGTCGATAATGTCGAACTGTTCGGAAAATACCAAGACTGCATAGATACGGTGGAGGTGCTTTTAACAGAAATCAATACTCCATAATTCGCCTTCGAAGCTCCATGGGGTACGGGTATTGATCTGAGTCAGGTGAATGGAGATTCAATATGGATGCGCTTAGGGCCGGCTCTAGAGAGACGATTGCGATAATACGTTGCGGGATGATAATGAATGAAATTAATCCAAGGTATTTTTTTAATTTTATATTTTTTGTTTTTTATTTAATTATACAATTAAATAATAAAATTATACAATTAAATAAAAATATGTATAGAAAAATATTTATTTATATAGTTACAAAAACCATATTTTACATTTAAGATCATAATCATTCTTTACTTTTTTTATTCAATTTAAAAAAAGCCCTTCAACGAAAGAGCTCTATAATGATATGCGTAATTAGATCGATGAAGTATTAGGATAGCATATCCTCAAAGAGTAATCGAGAAAGGGCGGCGAAGGGTAAGTAAGTCGTAAGCAGTAGTAGTTAGTTGTTCGTGTTTATTTTGGTGCAAAAAATATGCGCCTCGGCTTGCACACGGCTCCCTTCCTGAAAGCTTGCAATCTGCTTCGAACAGGACTGCAGGAGCCTGAGGAGGTTCACCGCATTCTTGTCCACATCCCTCGAGGGGGCGGGGTCGCTGAGGACACCGGGAGAGAGGAGGAGAGCAATACTGAACACCGATCTCCTCCATACTAAATTCATAATAAGACGAAAAGGGACAGAAAATACTTTCACAATCTCTTTGGAATGTGAAAAATGTACGACACCCGATATCTTCAATACCAAGGGAAAGGGTTAAACTTTGTTGAATTCAAATCACTAGGACAACATGAACTTCAAGGAATGCGTTCTTTTAAAAGAATGTGTATTATACGAATGTTATGAAGAATTGAACTAGTTATATTCAGCGACTACTTGAAACCATAGAGAAAAAAAACCTGTTTTGCATCCTTTGTTAAGTTAAAATTATGTTCTCGATGAAATAATGCAGTGATTTTGTTGCTTATATATTTTTAACGAAAAGGAAAACACATAATTTAAAATATTTAATAACAAAATTCCATTACATACACAGTACCTACTACATGATTATAACGTGTACTATTTTCTCAAATTGAGATGCATGTTAATTATAGTGCTTATTGTATTACAGCTATTTACGGTGACGAATATTATCTATGAAATGCAGGTGATTTCATGTCTTTTTAGTTCTTACCAGCATATCTACTAGAGGCGCAGGAGCAAAAGAGTGTAAATATAAACGCGACCTGTTGTAGGTTCGATTCTCACTCGAGGAAATGAAATATTTAATATTTTAATTTTTTCGCTCTGGTGTCAATATAAAGGGCGTTGTTGAGTTACGCCACTCAACGCGCAGTGCCTCCAAAATTAAGCGGAAAGTGGAAAGCGGAGTGTCTTAACACTAGGCTGCAGCCTACCCTGCTACATATGGGATACAGCGTGAAGCAGAAAGAATAAAAAAATATATTATCTACATAAAATGTATAAATAATAACCAGATAACCACACTATAGACGTAGATCTTCCTCATTCCGAAGAGATGTTCTTGACCGTGAGAGCTGAACGGTCACTGCAAGTGTGCCAGGGTTGCCCGTTGCCAAGTGGCCGGCGCGGCGGGCCGACGCACGCGGCCACGTCACCAGGCGCACAGTCGCGCGAGGCGGTGCAGCGTTGCATCCCATGCCTGCACTTTGCGTTTTAATAGTACGCTTGCAACGCTCGGTTGCTTGTTTATTTTGTTTATCAAACAAACGGTTAGTAAGACAAGCTACAGTATTTTATTTTCAAATATTATAATGTATTACTAAATTTACTCGAATGAGAATTGAACCCACAATAGCTACGTTTACAAGTCACATGCGTGTGCCTCGGCATCACTACAGACTCATAAATTGAAATTAGGTAAATACTTAAAATGGATATAAAAATAATTGTCAATGCTCATTGTTTTGAAGATAACGGCATCCACATAAAGTCCAGAAGGTTCCAGATATAAGCTGTCGGGGACTTTTAATTAGAAGTTTTTAAGACAAATAATCTCATGTACATTATCTTCAAATAACTCCAATAATTTAGACAGCGAAAGCTAAAAAAGCTATCAGAAGTTTGATTTTTATCATTCTACCTAAATATCGAATTAATTTTCCTAATATTACAAATTTTAAACGCACTTCCACTTTTACGTTAAAACTACTGATGGGATATATATAGGTTATAAAAAACATACTGAGTGAAGTGACTGACATTACCGCTAATGTCATAGTTTTTACAATATATTTTTTTTTATTATTGACTACCTACTTTCATAGTATTATGTTTTATGACATTATAATTTGGATAACGCGGGTAATATATAGAAAAAATCTTATATCACTTATAAGTAAAAGAAGATTAAATTTATTTTAAAAATATATTATCATTTATTATGCATAATTTGGTTAACATTATAATATATTGTTATATACAAAATGTTATTTGCAATTTTAATTTTGAAGTTGATATTGAAGTAAGAGTACAAACCTCGTTTAAATATCAACGGGGAATGTTTATATTCAAAATAGAGGCCAAACAAAGAAACCCTTTGTTTGTTTAGGCAAAGTTGTTTTCCAAAAAAAAACTGAACAGACCAGTCAGTCAGTATTTCTGTAAACGCGCGTGTATATATTTTTTTTTCTTCACTCTGGTGTCGAGGCAAAACCGCAGTGTTGAGTTCCGCCATTCAACACACTATGCCCTTAGAGGCTCCCTCTGCCTATCTTGCTATGTAACACCTGGTGAAGCTGAAAAAAAAAAACCTAATTCTAATCTTAAGTACAATACCTACTCGGCGATACACAGTAGAGTCATGTAGATTAAAACTACGAAAAAAGATCAACCTGTATTTATTTATAGCCTCCTTTTTTCATTCCTTTTGTAAGCTAAAATAAAGGCTTATTTCTGACTATCACGTCAATCAGAAAGGCAAAAGGCCGGGCTGGCTAATAAAGACAAAGGCGGTCATTTATCACGACGCACGCAATTTTCTGATAGCCACACGTTGACGTCAGCCCAACAGCACGAGTTATCTGACGAGCTTTTCACCCAGCGAATAATGGCGAAAGCAACGTTTTATTTATTTTAAATATCTAAATTGCAGGTACATTAAATTAAAGTCATGTACTCACATAAGATATTAGAACAAGTGAATTAAGTGGTATATCTGGGAAGTGTGTTCAATAGAGATGGAAGATACGAGATAGATGTGGATAGGCGTATTTCTACACTACATTGGTAACAGAGTTAACGGAACCTTAGCTTCATTGATGAGACGTCAGCACAGCTGCACGTATATCCTTATACAACGCAGTGTTGGTACCGACGCTGTTATACGGCAGCGAAACATGGGTATTACGGTAGAAGAATGAAAGATTGATGAATGCTGTGGAGTGGGAAAGAAGAAGAACGTACTCAGGTGGTTTGGACATGTTAAACGTATAAGCAAGAAGAAAGAATGATAAAAAAGATTTATGAAAGAAAGTGAGCAGTAAGACATGAAGGGGAGACCTCGGTTGACTTTCGAAAACAATATCAAGGATATTGGTGGTGGCAGACCCTGGTAATGGCGGGGATTAATGCCAGGAAGAAGAAGAAGACTGGAGGAAGGTCACGTAAAAAGCATAAGGACCTCCCCTAAGGTATGTATGAAGAGGTTGATGACAGTGGATGAGGTATGCAGAAACCGTAGCGTTTGACGCTCCGTTCTTTCTAGCTACCCCGCTACGGATATAGCGTCAAACAGATAGTATACGAGTACATATATTTATGTACAGGAATCTAAAAAATACAAATACGTTATCTATATATTAATATTAAGGTATCATCGTAAATAAGCTTTAACAAATTAAACAAATCTAAATGCTACATTGTAAAGGGGTTAGTCGGTCGTCGCGAATTGGGCCAGAGAGGGTGCGGCGAGGCCTTTACAAAGAACCCTCGCCCGCTATGCTACCCTAGTAGATATTTATTTTTATGGGCTACGGATAAATGTCAGGGGAGTGCCGGCGGGTGGCGCCTTAGCGTTTATGACTTGCTTTACGGTCCGCGTCCACTCATAAAAACATATTCTGTTTCTAATGGCGAAAGGGCTCGGCGGTGGCCATGAAGTTGTGTTAAGTGTCATTCAAATGGAAATGGTGATGTCAGCTTGGATATTATATATGTATATAATTATATTGTAATATGACCGTCAGTATAAAATACATTTATATAAAGTATTTTAAAGTAGACATTCAAGTGTATTTTATGAACATTGACATCCTAATTTCTTTTACCGCACATTCATCGAATTTTCCGAATCTTAATTTTAACATTTTTTTTATATTTCTCCTGTCGGGAATTAAACCCGCAACCATGTGTGTCACAACCATCGTTTCCTATCCCATTGCACCACGATGGCGTTAATTTTAAAAAACCTTGATCCATATTTTGCTATATTTTCTATGCATTTTTTCATTGCCCTGAATTACTTTCAGGTAATTTATTAATTACAGTATATGCTATTTTACAATATCGCTCTCAATATTTAATAACAGTTGCAGCTCATCAAAACGTATGTTTGTCGACAACAGGGAGATGGCACAGGTTTTAGGCGAGTCAAAGATGGTGCATTAAGTCTCAATTTTTATTTTGTTTTTCTTTACTTTGTTATTGTGTTATGTCATCATAACTAATGGATCTAATAAATATACTAATTATTTTATATTTTTATTTAGAATATTTTAAAATGTTCTCGTTTATTCGATTTTGTCATACAAAATGCGCCAAGATTTTCTGCGGCCAGTATCTTTGAATGAACGGGAAGTGAGAACGAATTGACTTACTCCTAAATTCTCTCTATAACTAGCATGTCTTGAATTTTTCTAGTATTTTTTTTAAATAGTCAGAAAACAAACGTTAATAAATAGCAAAAAAGCACTAGTAAAATATATTCGTACATATTATATTTATTTCAAAGTACACGGTACTTGACAAACAATAAAGATAACTCTATTTATGTAAACAGTGCGTAATAGTAGACAGTAGTATAAATAAACTCGTCTATGAATGAATACTGAGACTCTGGATGATAACGGAATGCCGAAGCTCCTTGCTGCTCATGTTATCCTGGTAAAAAGGGAATATTAGCGCCCCATATTTCTCACGCTCGCACCCATTGAGCCCCAGGCGGCCATTTCTGTCTCTGTTTAGTCGTTGGGGAGTACTGCTCGCACACACAGAAAGATGAATGGGATGTTTTTTTTATTTTATTTTTAACGACTACTACCTAAGATCTCAAAAGATATTTTTTTTATATATATATATATATATATTTGCTTATTTATGAGTTGCTGTACATATGACATTAAAAACGTATAATAAATAGAGTGCGACTCTAATATAAATTAAAATAATAAACGTATTTTCAGCACAAAATACTCTATCATTTTACACGTTAAATTATAGTGTATTTTGTATTAAGGCACTATTTAGAAGCGCCAACGTAGCGTCCTATCATCGTGCAATGATTTATGCCGGGAAAGTTAATATTGTTTTATATATTTTATTTTTAGATATTGTATCCCAAGTGATTATTAATTGTTTTTTAAAACAAAGCATTGATTTTTTAATAGACACCAGAGATTATGCTAAGTAGTATGGTGTACTACTTAGCATAATCTCTGGTTTCTATATAGATCTATCTGGTAGGACACCAGTAACCGACCGGTTAGCACCAATGATAAAGCTGAAGATCAAATGTTGTGGCGAGAATTGGGCAAGGCCTATGTCCAACAGTGGACGACCGATGACTGTAGATGATGATGATGAACCACAAAATATCGAAATGTGTTTTCAGTTTTTTTTT